>CAJDSM010046342.1:0-13554 GCA_903981925.1 Ostrea lurida | reverse complement strand
AGATCAAAATGTGTCCATGCCCCTTTAAAGCACCACGTTTACCAGTATTGAATTACATGTACTTTTAATGTTTCGTTGCCCATACAGTTGACATGTTGTTTTTATCAGGGATGAAATAATCTTATTTCGAAGTCTATAATCTTTATATTTTAATTTTTAAACATGTTGCATATATACTATATCTGAGATTAATAACTATAATTATATAAAACGAAACTTGGTCATCTTGCAACTTCCCGTTTGCACAAATTTCTCTTTGAATAAGTGAACACCGGACATACCTTACTTCCATTTCTCTTCGCAAACCTTCATTCATTCTGGCAAACGTGTATATGCCGGAACCTTTGTCGGTGTACGCTTCGACCGACGTTTTAACCCAAACACGCCTAGATTTACGTAAAAGACAAGTTATTTCCACAATTTTAACATTACTGAATGCATCTGACACAAGAAAATCAACACTTACACGCTGTTTGTTTCCTGTCCCGGATTCACGAAATTTCGAAAATCTGAAGCCGCGTAATTTGGATAATTAGTAAACAAGCATTATGGTTTTTGAGGAGTAGAAAAGAAAATTCTAGTTTATATCAATAGAAAAAGATGAAATATCACTGAGAAACCTTCCTGAGAACCAAAATGCGTGTTTACTAATATTTCCAAATTTTCTGACTTGATTTTCATAATCTTTTCTACCCCCAGGAGAGATAAACACATAATTCAAACCCGATACAAAGAACATGACAGAGCAAATGTTGATTTCGTTGTGACAGATGTACAGCTGTATGTAGTAACGTTAATGTTGTGGAAATAGCCCATCTAGGCATATCCGAGTTGAAACTTCAACTGAAGTATATACTTTCATCGTTTCCAGCATTTATATGAAGGTGTGCGAAGAGATATGCCTGTCCACTTCTCTAGAGGGAACAGTTTTGATGCAGCTGAAAAAGCATTAAATCTGGGTCATTATCGGCAGGAGAAGTAAATTGGGTCTTATCGGCAGGAGAAGGTAAATCTGGGGTCAGTTATCGGGCAAGGAGAAGAAATTGGGTCATTATCGGCAGGAGAAGTAAAATCTGGGTCATTATGGCAGGAGAAGCGGCCGATCTATTAAGTGGTTGTGTTGAAGTGCGCATGGGGAGAGGGGGAAATCTTTGTTTTAGTGTTTCGCTATAGTGATTCTTTAAGTTCTGAATAAAAGATTTTAGAAATATGTAATAAATAATAGTATAATAACTGTACTCATTGTATTTCATTCTTACTCATTATTCAATGAATATTATGGATTTATAATTTTTTACGAAGTTTTTACAACTACTCCCCAAATGGCAGTATGTAAAGTATAGAAGCAATTCAATTTGGGGTTTCCAGATATTGATTTGATAAATGATAGATAATAAACAAGATATTTTGGTTTGAATATGCTGCGGTTTCAAATATTTTAATTGATGTATTTTTATAGATGCTTCGTCTAAAGGCAAAGATAACGAACAGTGATCAATCTCGTAAGTCCTAAATAGAATACAAAAACAAGAGTTGGGCAAACAAGGACCCCTGGACACACTAGAGGAGTAGAGGTGGGGTCATGTATAATATCAACCCGCAAATCAGATTTGCAATCAATATAACCAGCCCAGCAAATGATATCGCCATCATCATGACACATTTCTGGGGTATGCCTTTCCTTCTGTTTATTGTTGCATTGATGCATGTTTGATTACTGCACTTTTTTGACATTAAAAAATTTAATAATTATATTTGCTCTGTTTGCATAATCATCATGATGTTGCTTTAACATTCTAGAAATCAATCTAGGCCTTAGCTTCTCTGCAATTTACCTTTAGCATAGGCGGACTTAAGATTTCAATGAAGGGCGTGGAAGAAATATAGGGGACAAAAGCATTCGTTTCTGCATGTTTCTTGGAAATAGCTTAGATTATTTCAAAATTTTAGCGGCCGATTTGATGCCTTGCATCAAATTTATCTTGTGTAATAACCGTGGGATCCGGGTTAGAATAGGTCTCCAGTATCCCCTTGCATGTCGTAAGAGGCAACTGAATGGGGCGGAAAAACCGAGACCCCGTGTCACAGCAGATGTGGCACGATAAAGATCTCTCCCTGCTCAAAGGCCCTGAGTGCCGAGCACAGGCCTAAATTTGCAGCACTTCACCGGCAATGGTGACGTTTCCATATGAGTGAAATATTCTCGAGTGTGACGTAAAACACATAAATAATCAATCAATCTTGTAGTAATATGTGGAGAAAATAATCTTGCAAATGGAACACAAAACAACACATCGATTTTGTATTAAGGACTACTTACTATCATCTTTTGAAAGGTCGATTTCGAATAGGCCTACCTGAGGAATACGATAAATTGAGTGAATTGATCAGACTTTGCTCTGTACCGACTGCATATACAGAAAAAAATATTCGCGTGATGCACAAATTTTGATTGATATACTCCTTTTGTGACTAATGAGCTGAAAATGTTAAATTCATGAAGGGATTAATTACACATTCAGCGACTGAGTCCATTCAGATGTCTTACTTTTACAGCCTTTACATCGGAACACGATCTCGATGAATACAAACACGTAAATTGTGCACCAAAAGTTACGACATTCAAATGCAATTAAAAGAGATGAATAATTTAAAAAAATGACAATTCGTTGGTATGCAAGAGTGCAATATTTTAAAAGGAATGATACAGTTAACTCTTGAATTATTTGTAGCAATATTTGACTTGAATGCATGTAGCTATGTTTTCTCTCTGATAATTATCATGTTGGAAACATTCAAAAATCTTACCCAAAAAGCCCCGATGAGTAGTCAGATTTGGTTGCAAAAGCAACCAGCTTTCGCACTCTTTATTTGAAAATGAATATGATTTTAACTCAGTTCATATAGTTGGGTTTTTTACGCTTTGTCAGTTCAAGTGGTATTTACATGTATGTACGTGTATTTAAAATAAGCCCCCAGAACGAAGAATGAATGGTGTGAAAAGAAACTGGATTGTACTGAAAATAATCAGACCAAAGGACAACAAAAATCCAAGACAATACGAAGAAGAGATTTCTATGGTTACAATCACCAGGGATCCAATATTTTTTTCCTGAAGGAAGCAAAGGAGGAGTATGACTGTAGCCAATTTGCCTACTCATTCTTAATATCGCATGTTTTGTTCGGGTGATGTACATGTATGATCACTGGTTTTGGCGATAGTGGTCTTTTTCTTACTTCTGTTAAATCTAAGTGAAAAGAGTGTGGTGCAATTTTTACATGCAAGGGCAGTTCAGTTGCCAGATTTACTGTGAATTTGAAATTCTGTGCAGTTGATTCACATGCACCGGTATACGACAGTAAAGATACATGTATACACGAATCGAGACAGTAATGTTGTTTTATTGATAATACGTGGCTTAAAGTTTGATCTGCTTCCTGTTGTTTTTCTTTTTTCACCTTCAAGACACCATTGTTCCTTAGCAACATAGAAATATATAGCATTATTATCAGATACCAGAAGGCGGGTAATTACAATGTCTATTTTTAGAAAGACTACTGAGATTAACTGCGGGCCTACATTATTTGATTTTTCTAAAAAAAAAAAAAATCAAACTTTGTTAGTTACAGATATCTAATCACCATTTTCATTTTTTTCTGCGAATCTAATTTTAGTCGACGGAATCTGTTGATTCGTACTATATATTTTCGTATTGAAGGGGAAAGAACAATCTTAATCTAACTCCAGCGTTTCCTTCAAGTTGTTACTATGGGTCATCTCGCTAAATCGGTCTGCAAGGAACGGGTATGTACGAAATCGCGAACGCAAATTGTACTTTAGCAATTAAATGCTTTGAGTACTTTGTTTCTTTTCCAAGATGGCGTATTTCGTCCATGATACGATTGTTTGCGGGATATGTTATTTAAACGAGGTATCAATTTCCTAAAAATATCAAAATATTTGCTAAAACGACTTTTATTTTAAGAGGATTTTTTGTTTTATAATGAACAACCTGGAAGATGAGCAGGTTATGCTAAACGCGGAACGGAAAATATTTTAAAAATAATGCTATATAGTTTGTAAAATCAAAAGGCTTATCATGAACAAGAGAAGCAGTACTAGTATACAAGAAGTCATCCTCAGAAGTCAACGTTCCATATACTACATACTAATGCATGTATTTAAAGGCATTGTAACTCATCATGAAAAATATTAAACAAGCGCCTGTGGGTACCACCCTCTCTTCCCAGTTTCGTCATTTTCCGACACACACCCCTTCCGCCGATTGTGACAGTATGTTGTTTCACAATTTAAAAATAAAATAGATATGCTGAAAAAGATTTTAATTAAAAAACAGAATCAATGACATTAAGTTGATGTGTATGGTCCTCGTAAGATGAATTAACAGATGCGTTTCTTAGTGTATGAATTATATAAAAGGCTTACAGAGAAGATATGTTCGAATGGAAATTTAAACAAGATCACCTCAGCATTATCAGTCTAAACAGACAAGTATTCAGATTAGAAATAAACCGCCAGAAGTTCTCCCCTACACTGGATTGGACTACTGTGGTCACTTAGTTTCTGATAATGAAAAAAAATAAATCATAAATCAAACACAAGCTGCTTACTTTTAAAAATAAGATCATGCCTGGGATGTCGTTGTGGTTTTTTTTTATATATACATACACACAAGTACACACATACACTGTATTTGTAAATGCACATGCATTAAAGACGTTTTCCCACAAAAGGGGGGGGGGTTCATTCATTTTAATCTACCCTCATGTGTCGCTGCTCGTCAACACCTGTCCATGCCGAAATTACAAGATTCTTATAAAACGCTTTATAAATTCAAACACATCTACATGTAACTTAGCTTAATCAATTTATGGTGCAGAATTTTAAGATTATATTTTTTTTACTGCTCGTAAAAAAATCCTAAATTCTTTATCTTAATTAAAATAAAGCATATTTTCCCCATCGTTGGTGTTATCTCCTCTATATTAATAGCCAATTCTTAAATTCCGTTCCGTTGCCAGTTCTACATTTTAGCAACACCCTCTGACGAATAGCGATCCATCAAATATGAAAAATAAACTCGTTCGTTGTAATTGCATATTGTCCTTGTTGATAGAAGTTCAATGTGGTTTCCGTTCGCGATAATTTCAAAGAAAACAAGGTATGCAGAGGTCATGTTCCAGAGAAAATTAGCCATATCAAATACTGGAGATGACGAGATTCCTTTGCCATTGCAAACAGTGACATGGAATAGGATTTATCCAAAGAAATCAAAATTCTGAAAGCATTGACTCGAGGTGATGTGCGATGCTGAAATCTCTTGTGTATGTTGTTATTGAGTTGAATATGGATATCAATGACCCAACACAGCTGTCTTTGACTTTTTGCTACACTGTTACACAAGAATCAATGATTCAGCGGCAAAAAATTGATCAATCATTCGGAAAACGTGGATGAATGGTAGTGAATATTCGAAGATCATTTAAACCACATGATACATGTTCATGGTCCTGCTTTATCTCTCATCCGGGAAAGGAAAGTCAGATACAGCATCTGAATCATTAGTCATTGTGTGCATCAATAAACGCGCCATTCATGGAAGTTTGAGCCAGGATACATGCAAATAGCATCTTGAAACTAGACTTCCTTTAACTATATACATCTAGAAAACACGGGTTCAGATATATATTCTGTTGATGAATCATATCTACAAGCTTGATTCATGTAGCATAAGAGCTTCTAAATTTTTGAAGATAAACTTTAACTCGCTGTTTACATGCACCGACAACAGCGTCGACATCGTGGTTATCATAACCACATGTTTTCTCCAATAGATATGAACACACGTTACAGCGATTCATTTGTTTCACTTTCTTTACTTCTAAATTCCCCTATAATCATTCGAACTTTCCGAGCTATATTTTCAAATTAACAGAGCGCGGGAACGAGCGCCCCCCACATTCGCAATAGAAACAGAACTATACCGATCACCGTATAGCGCGCATTGAGTATGGGTAATTGAAACCACAACAGGAAACCAGTTTATGACTCTGGTGATTTTTCAAGAAAGGATTGCATGTCTATGCAAAATACACCATAATAAAGGAAGGTGTGTCGACTAATCTTCCTCCAGGCCAAATTCAGCCTTCCCATGAACCTGGGCAGTCGTTACTTAAGGTGGTTCGTTACACTAAATAATGACTCGTTCAAGCACCTCATATGAAGCATGATTTCACCATCGAAAAAGTAATACAAGCTCTCAATTATTTTGTGATTTCTTTTTTTTGGTGAATTTCCCCGGAATGATAAAAAAGATGGCTAATTTGCTCACAAATAAGAGATTCTATAATTAAACTTCGCTAGGGTTTGACGCATGATAAAAACATGCCTGAATGACTCTAGCTATTTGCAGACTAAACACATTTTTCATCATTCCGGAAAAATAACAAAAATTCCATACAAAATAATTGAGAACTTGCATCTAATTTTCGATGGTGTAATCATACTTCACAAGAGCCTTTAAAAAAAAGGAGCAGGCCCACGAAGGGCGAAAATGGACCCTGTAAAATTGTAAAAAATACAAAAAATGTAAAGTGAAGTTACAACAAAATATTTTCTACACAAATGATAGTCTACATGTATGTATGATAGTTTATCAGGGTGGTAATATTGTTTGGAACTTTGGAGTTTTGCATTTTAAAACCACCACATTTGTGATGAAATGTCCAAAATTCAAATTGAGCACAGACTTGGACCAATTTTATTTTTGTCAGTTTAAATATGATACCGGGAAGGTTAGAATCCTAGTCCAGATCTGTGCTCTATATCAAATTTGGACATGTGGTGATTTTAAGCAACTTTTTATATTTTATGATCTTTCATGATGTTTGGGACGTTAAATCTTAGATTCTACCATCCTGACAAAGTATCAGGAAAATAATTCGTTGAAACCATTTCAAAGGGCTGATTTTCACCCTTCGTGGACCTACTCCTTTGGTGTGATGGGCTACTTTAAAGGATTTATCAACCTTTTTGAAACTTATACATATAAACTGAAATATATCAAATAAACATGAGTATGTACAAAACTCACGAAAATGGAGGTATCGTACATCAAAACATATGAAATCATGTAAAGACAAGAAAAATCTGTTAGATATTACTCGAAACCTGACACCTCAGTGAATTAAATGGTATGTTGGAGAGGAGAGGTGTGCAGTAAATCAAGACTTTGCATCAAACCTCGGAAAAACAGCTTCTGCATACTGTGTGAATGGTATAAGTGTTTCCTGAAACAGTTTCTATAAGTGATTTTCGGTTCCAACTATTTCAGACAGCACAAATGGTTGGCGTTGTGATTTTTTCTGTAAACACGCATCAATCCATCTGTAGCTATCTTATATAAGGCGGGAAATTGCCAATATACATGTATCAGCAAATGGTATGACACCGACAATACAAACAGCGACATAGATTTCGTAAAGAAAATTATATCTTCATATATAATAGAATGGTCAATGAAGTAACAGATGGTCACACTATAAGTGCGAAATCAAAAGTTCTATGTCTTAGAAAAAAAAATGAATTCAAGCTAAGTAGTTGGAGTGGGGTAAACAAATTCTGTTGTCCGACATTGAGTGCATGATATNAATTCAAGCTAAGTAGTTGGAGTGGGGTAAAAGATTTCTGTTGTCCGACATTGAGTGCATAATATTACGTTTTGTTAATGAGTTTTAACCCGTGGGGGTCCGGGTTAGAAGAGGTCCCCAGCATCCCCTTGCGTGTCATAAGAGGTGACTGAATGGGGCGGTCATTCGGATGAGACCGGAAAAATCGAGGTCCCATGTCATAATAGGTGTGGCACGATAATGATCCCTCACTGCTCAAAGGTCCTGAGTGTCGAGCACAGGTCAAAATTTTGCAGCCCTTCACCGGTAATGGTGACGTCTCCATATGAGTGAAATATTCTCGGGTGGGACGTAAAACAAGATTTACTCAATCAATCAATGTTAATGAATTTTAACTTCCCATTGTACATTTGAAACGAAACGTACACGTGTGGGTGAATAAAATAGTACTAAAAGAGTGTCATTATGCCCATCATGGTCGGAAACCCACTGACGGTTGCGCTTCTTTTACCTCTCATTAAAATGAGTGACCTGCTGAGGACCAATGGGGATCGTCGTTCGTATTTCCAGAACTAAGAATGTCAGTAGTAATGTCGGCGCCCGCAAAACTATGCGTGTTGTATTGTGCCAGCATCAAAGATCGGGGATACAGGACTCTATTGTCAAAGATCGGGGATACAGGACTTTATTGTCAAAGACCTCTTCAGAGGTGAAAGAACCGACCTTGGGTTTCCGACGATGTATACCCATATTCTCTATATAAAGTTCGGTATACTAGTAACTGTTGTTGCACTGCTCAGTCCACCATTCCGTATACACGTCACACTTTCTTCCACCTGAAACGCCTCTTTTCGTTTAAGCGGTAACTAATTAATCTTTTTGAATATGATAGATGGTATCATGTATATATATGCAATAAGATTTCGGAATTTTCCGTTTTAGCCTAGGGTCAAAATGTGGGTCAAAAGCAATCTTTAAAAACCCTGGTTCCTAGAACTTTTGACACATTACATTACGCAAAAGCAAATTCATCTTTTGAAGGACAAATGGATGTGTCTGGTAGATGTGCAATAAGGTTTCGGAATTCACCTTGGGGGTCGAAAACATCGTTTTTCTACAAATATCTGGTTCCAAAAAATCTTTTGGAAAACATTTTACGCAGTAGACAAATCATATCTTAAAAGATGACTGGTGGTGTCCTAAGTATGTGCAATAAGTTTTTGGAATTTTAATCCTGGAGGCCAAGAAAAAATGTCTTGCTGTGACAACTCGACTTCTAGATATATCGACGACATTTTATCTATTAGTAGTTGTCATTTTCATTCATACGTCGATTCGTTTTTGGAAAGTAATCTTTGGTATCGTCTAGCAATGCTGCAAAATGCATAGGGATTTATAAGAAACAGGCATGAGAATGATACAAAGATGCGGAAAACTTAGTAAAATGATGAATGTCTTCCAAAAGGTACATCGAAATTGCTATGAATACGTTTCTCTCCTCTCTCTTTCTTTCTCCAATGATGGTCTAATTTAATTAAGGAAGAATACTACACCAGAGAAATTTGATGTGGATAAAAGTGGAGGATATATATAGGCAAAGTTAACATCGTGTTAAATGTAATCATAATCCAAAAAAGACATACAAAATCAAGTGTAGGGCAACACGGACCTCCGACAAAAACGAAGGTAGGATCAGGTGCCACGGATGAGTAAGCATCTTCTGCTGACCGGTCACAGTATGTACAGTATTTTGAAATTGAAAACTTTCAAATTTAATTTTTTTAATAAAAGGGTTGCACGGTGCCCGGAAACCAACAGGAAAAATTTTGGGGCCCCCCCCCCCCCCCCCTCTTGGATTCGATCACGCGATCTTCAGTTATGCCGTCGACGAAATACTCTGCTTGGCAACGAGGTCTACAAGGAATACACAAATGTTGCTGATATCTATATTGCTATCCACCTTTAAACCGGAAATCAGCCATTATGGTGAATTATTAGTACACCTCCTTAAAATGACTGCCTTTGCAGCTATCGATTTATCGCTTATCTTTACCTTGAGGAGTGTTGTAGAACAGGTAAACCATTTATCGTGACATTCTGAGAAAAAAAACCTTACGCATTGTTATAGTCAATACACCTACCTAAGGATTAGGATAGGCCAAACTGCGACATTAAGAAATGGAAATTTTCACACAAACAAGGCCGAAACATCCATCCAGAATATTTCAGTGTAGTGTACACGTAGCTTCATTAGTTACGTAAATGTTTGTGATGTTTTCGGTTATTCTACATTGTATGCCATGGATCTTATACAATCACCCGAATGCCAACATAATTATCATAATTATCTCACGTTGGTCCATCATTTGAATAAACTTTAATCCACTTGACCCGCAGGTGATTTGTGTGAAGATTGGTTAAAAATCGTCTAATGACTATTCTCATAATATTTTAAACCCGTGGGGGTCCGGGTTAGAATAGATCCTCAGCATCCCCTTGCGTGTCGTAAGAGGCGACTGAGTGGGGCGGTCATTCGGATGAGACCGGAAAAACCGAGGTCCCGTGTTACAGCAGGTATGGCACGAAAAGGATCCCTACCTGCTCAAAGGCCCTGAGTGCCGAGCATAGGCCTAAATTTTGCAGCCTTCACCGGCAATGGTGACGTCTCCATATGAGTGAAATATTCTCGAGTGGGACGTAAAACAATAAATAATCAATCAATTAATCAATCATAATATTTTAGGAAGAATGATGGTGTGTAGTTTCTTCATGGCGGTTTTTGGTTTTAAGTGGTATACAAATTCAGAGCCTCAAAGTTATTTTTAGGAATACTATGGTATTGAAGCCGAGTCACGTCCGTGGAGTGGTTTTTTTTTTTTTAACTACGCATACCCTGAATGATGTCAAAATATGAATATTGTGAACTAGGTGAGCGTTTAGGGTCGTGGGTCTCTTTTGTCATGACTCAGAGATCAGAAAAGTGGTTTGATTATATTGTATTCTAGAAGTTTTATTTCATTATAATAAACAGACATGCGCAATTATTTTGCATAATGAAAAATTTGGTAATTGTAAATAGAACTGCACACAAAAACCCTTTAATTGCTGCAATCTATCCACTAGGCAAATTATCGATATTGACAATAACACAGATATTCTACGATAAATAGCATTCTATCTCTCAGTTATTATTGCGAGAACATATACGCCATTAACACGGCTATCGACATTATGATAGCAGTGACAGCGCATGCTGCCGCTTTGCAACAAAGTCTTGGAAACATTAAAGTAATCCTACCTCATCTTAAGTAAATCCTTTTATATTATTGCATTGATTTTAACTATCTAAATGGATTCGGAATCTACTAAAAAATGAAAATGTCAGATCTGAGTTGTTTACGTTATGGTCGCCGTGGTATTTCATCCCGCTAAATAATTTTGCTTTTGTCGTGAATGACGCTACATAATGTTTGCCAATTAGGGTAGGTCACTTGACTCTCTAGATGTTGCAGGTAATGTAGGCGCGTTGATACACTGAAAAATCCCCCAAGATGTTTTTTTTTTATCTAATAAAAATTGAAATATTTGCTGATGGAAGAGTAACGCTGTTTGGCGAAAACTTTGTCCTGATAATAATTTTCATGAGAAGACTTAAAGTTAACCATTTTCAAAGCTATAGCTATTGATTTGGGAAGTTGCGAAAATCTTGCAAAAACTATACTCATGATATTGTGGAGGCGGATTTGTTGTAACAGAATGCACACAGAGAGACTATGTCGTGGAGACTATACCTTCAGAAGTTCGTGAAGTCCATGAATTTCGCCGAGAAATCTTTACATATTTGTCATGCTTGCTAATATCATATCCAGTCTTTATGAAAAATTAATATTTTGCTTAGATTGACTTCGGTAATTTTATTACATGTATATTTTAATTACTCATCAGTGGTGTATATCGAGTATTGACCCTCAATAGTCTGTTAAATGCATTGGGTGTAAGGGTCTGGAGTTCGTTCCATGGTTACAAACAGGTCTCGCGTCACATTAATCGTCTCCCACGATGGATAAGTATTTAATCCACCAACTGTTGCAAAGAAAAACACCAGGAATAAGGTTATATCATATCCGGTTGTTTGCTATTACCATGAGTCTACATATTTGAAAAATCGCATGTAACCATTATGACTGTTTTGACCAACCTAAAGCAACATTGACCATGAGTCCAGCCATGATGTCACAAATTAGGTGAAGAAAAATTGGACAATTATTTGTTACATGTACCTTGGTAACAATTTCAAGGAATACTGACAATCATAAATATGTTGATTTTAATTCATTTCATAAGTCACTTGCGAGTATTATAGACGATCTTTATATATTTTGTGCAATAAAGTATTTCAAAATTTGAACTACAAAATTGGCATGTCGCATTATTTGTGCAAGGTCAATTCAATTCCTGAAGTACATTCCTCCAATTGTAAAAGGCAATACCAAAATCTTAAAAATTATACAACCGTTACTGACTTTCCTCCTCATCTACAAGACAAACCACCACGAACAAAGAGTGAAATTCCTCGCCCTGGTGCCTAGGACAGGGTTCTATGACCCGTGTTATTGCTTTGAAAATCTTATTCATGACTATACAAAAATAATTGAGCACATAATGATAATGAGCAGGAAATCGCAAATAAAATGGTGAAATCCATTTCTCCTGAGTAAGTATTCCAGACCTATCAGCCAATAACATCCAATAAATGAAGATTGTGATGCAATTTGCATTAAATTAAATGTGGCTACAATTGTTCTTCAGTACTAATTATTATTAGTGCAAGGCCTCATATCAAAGACACAAAATCCCTATTCCTGTGTTTGGAGGATTCTTAATAGACAACAAGAAGAGAACGGCGCGCTATAGGTCTCGTATATCTTGATCAAAGTGATCAGGCTTAACAGTTCAATATTATTATATTAGAAACTCACGTAGTCCAGAATCCCGATAATTGCAAGCAGAAGAGTAGGAGTGAAATGTGCGTAATGCCCTAATTTCGTGTATTTCGAAGAGACGTGGGCTAGTTAAAATGGCAGAGAGAGAGAGAGAGCGAGAGAGAGAGAGAGAGAGAGAGAGAGAGAGAGAGAGAGAGAGAGAGGTCTTCCAGGGAAGTCATGAGTTGCCTGCCTACTTCTAATTTCATTTGAAAAAATTAACTTCATCATTTAAAGTAATCAAATCAATGGCAAAAAAGTATATAATTTAATGTTTTTGTCAGAATTCAGTTCTGTTCAAGTTTTACCAGAAATGACCAAATGCATATCTCTAAATAATGATGAATTAGATGACAGATGAGATATTGTCTATGAGATGCCATTTGTGAGATTCTATTATGAAATAAAAGACAAATTTGTTTATGTCAAAAAAATTAAGTTTGCGTCCAAACAGGAAAGTTGGACATGTGGCAGATTAGAAAGCTGCCGTTACATGATACCAGTTGTACATACTGATGCTTCTGTGCCAAATATCAGGAAGCTGGCCCTGTGTGGTTTCCTGAGAAAAATGGTGACAGAAATTTAACCCATGTGAAAATATTTCTAAGTTGCGTTTTACAGGAAGTTACATGCATCAGATTTGGAACTGCTTTACAACGGATACAGTAATCTTCATACTGAATAGCTCTGTGCCAAATATCTAGGAGCTGGCCTGTGTGGTTTCGTGAGAAAAATGTGACATGAAAATTTTTTGTGACGCGACGCGCCAAGACGAACTAAAGTGATCCCTACATGTATAATGTAGCCTCCGTAAACGCAGGCAGGCGACACAAATCCATGACTATATTTGCCCACTGTATATGTATTTTGTAACAAGAAATCAAATCGCAACTTTCCTTATCTCTCTCAAAACAACAACGGA
>CAJDSM010046341.1:1294-12880 GCA_903981925.1 Ostrea lurida | reverse complement strand
TGATGACGTATAATAGTTTTATGATATGACAATGTATATTCACAACATTGATTTTGATTTGATTATCTGATAATGCACTGATACAGAATANGGATAACACTTTAGAGCCCAAAAACCATTGGGCCTATAGACGGATGGACGAATAATCAGATTTCAGTAATACACCCCCGCCCCCAACTTTGATGCCGGGTATATAATTATGACAAAAGGATCCCTGATCATTCCAAATATTTATTATTTCAAAATAATTTGAATACCATTAAAGAATATGTTTTTCATATGTTTACTTATAAACACTATGTTCAAAGTTTGGCCCCGCACTGGAGTCAGAACCCCTACCCCAGGATCATCATATTTACAATTTTGGTATGTTTAGGGTGGGAAAAAATTGCAGGTTTGGACATGGAATGAGGAATGTGTCCTCAACAATTTACGGTGTTGCTTCGGTCTTGATCCTAATGTGATCTAAGTTTTTATGATATACATCCAATGAATATTCTTTGTTGGTGTCGGGAAAATATTTAAAATCTTCTTCTCTCTAAGAACACTGGACCAGGAAGCTGAGAATTTTATATATTGAGGTCAGTGGAATCTAGTGGAGATTAGGACAAGAGGATTCAATTTTGATTCAAATACCATGACCCCGAGGTGGGTATAGAGGTTATCCACAATGAATTAGTGGTGCAGTGCAAACTAATTTACTCACTATCTCGATATACTATATTAGAAGGGCACAATTTTGTCTTCCTGCAATACCAAAAGAAACATTACCTTGAAAGAGGTCTTCGGTGGGCATACAAGAGTAGATCAAATATTGTGAATGCACGCAAATTCAATAACCATGTGACCCACAATTGTTCGAGAGATCTTGCGTTTCTGTGTCACAAACGGCGTCCGCCTAACAAAGAAAGGAGATCACAAGTATTAGTAATTAAATGATTCTTATTGTACAGAGCATACAAGCTTGTGGTCAGTTTTTAAGAGTAAAGCCTAGGTCAGTGAATGAATGATCATCCTTTATTTTCTACCTGAAAGATCAGCTTGACTGAGCCATGGACCCAATAGAGTGTGCATTCTCTAGAGGTAGGTGGATTCGTTCACTGATGTCGCGCTCATGAGACGCTTTATGTTCTGTTTTAGAGGCGGTCGTTTTCACTTAGTTCATCCATTTTTTAAAGAATTATCGAAATTATGAAGATTATAGACTAGATGGTATGTTTACGAATATACCCCTTCTCAATTTCACTAATTCTATCATGTGAAATGTAGAATATTAAGTATTGACCCACTCTATTATTTTGCTGAAACTCTCATAATAGAGTATGTCTTAAATGGATTACTTTTTATTTTTTTGAAACCTATTATTTTCAATTCAAAATCTATGACATATTATGAGAACCACGTATGTCTATTTTTAAAAGACGAACATATTAGATCAACGAGTAATCATCATTGTATTAAGAAGTAGAATTCTCTTATTCCATAATTTTGGTGTTATTTTTGAGGGTATCACGACTACTTCATCCTCTCAACATAAATGTAATATCGAATTTGTGTGGGCATTCTTAGAAAGAATTATTTGATGTCAGTGTGTCTCGAGAGCGAGGGATCTGCCCCGCCTTGATATGGCGCCCTCAATGTGCTGTTATAGTACACATGAAAAGGAAATAATTGCAGAAGTAGTTACTCAAATTCGATCTTCAATGTGCACCGTCTATAGATATTTGTATACTTATATCAGTTGGTGATTATATGATTTGTGGCACTCTAAGAAAGGTCATTTGAATAATTTTAATAAGAACCTTCTTTTAATACTCTGAAATGTCATTATTCTGTCTATTGTAATTGATAGCACCAGTCCTAGTACTGATAATCAAATGTACATTTTATTACGTGTAATGGCAATTCATTTGCACATGTAGATGATTTCCAGTGTCAACTTTACCCTACAATAATCTTTACTTCGCCTAATTATATTGGGCACACAGTTACTCAAAAATATGGTGTCGAGAGTTGATTCATCTTAGTAAAGCGCTCTATGAAAACATGCAGATTACGAGGTAGTATGATAAAACGTTCGTCCATTATGTATAACTAAGTTGACGCTAGTGTTTCTGCTTGCAAATTACACGGTTCTACTTCGGTTTAACATTTAGATCGAGGAGAAAAAGTATTGGAACTCACGTACCAAAAAAATTTAAGTTATTACTCGACTTATATTTACGAACGCAGTGTTACCCAGGCAATTGAAACCGAACTCTAGTAGCGTTTTATGCCTCACTGGACACTATAAAAGCGAAGGTCAGGGCAGAATTAATAAGCGGTGCTCGGATGTTGAGGCAATGATTGAGGTGAATAGATATAAAGTCTCTGATCATGTCTATAAGGACCCGTGAGTTTTCTACTAACTTGCGACTTAGATAAGGATCCAGTAGGGCTAATTTTAAGCGGTCTTAGTCGAAATATATCAAAGCTATGGGATAACTTGCAACTTAACACTAATTATCACAGGTATTATGGTGTAGTTAATCTAATAAAAATATCTCGCTCCAAAACGCTCTACGCGAAGGGATGAATGTCTCAGGAATAGTTGCCATCAAAAGATAGATTTCGAAATTCTTATATTAGAATCGTGTAGGAGTGCGTAAGATGATTGGACAATTAGGGTGTTCTCTTAGTCAAATTCCTAAACATATGTATAACAGTTTCTAGAATGAATTTAGGTTAACTTTACTATATATTGTAAGGAATATTTCTGCATAATAATTAAAAGGTAATGTGTTGTGAGGAAAAATTAATTATCATGTGTTCCTTTTTTAACTTTTAGTACATATTTTTGCTCGTTTGAACTCTCTCACTTTCAGTTAACATCTTCGTGTGGATCCTATGATCTCGATCCTCTAAGCTTGAGATTCTGTTGTTGAGTATGGATGTTAACACAATTGAATATATGAATATACCAAAACTATTTTGTGAATAAGTATAAAGGTTAAAGTATAGGCAACTCTCGGCCTTTAATTATTCCGCAAAACTAGGTTCATATAGTCAAATATTACTTGCCTTTAACATGGGATTTTCTTTCTTAGACATTATTTGCTAGTGAGAGTCTCGAAAACCTAACTCGTGCAAATCAATTTGTTTGTGAATTTCATCAGATATCACAAATCAAATATTTCGACAATCTGCATACAGTGACGTGTGTAATTGAGTACTAAGTGCTGGAACAAAGCTTATCCTCTCGAGCGAGTTTGTCATTTATATTATGCTAAATAGACATGAACTTCAAAATTGTTTATGTTCAACATAAGCTTGCTCGATAACCCCTTAAATTAGCGCTACTGACTTATTAATAAGTTATAAAATACTACGTTGTATATTAAAATTGTAATCTATTTATGATTCGCTCGGCCAACATTGAATCCTCCTGACCGGTCTATATCGCAATTAAATCAAAAAGTAATGGGATATAATGAGTTCTGGGGAAGTTAAGTCTCACATGTGGTATGGGTCAGGCGGGATTATATGGAAGCATCGATGAATTCGATAATTTTATATTCGATATTCCATTGATTAACTTTCTTTTTCATCCTACTCGTATCATAACAATATGTGTTACACAGAAAGTAGAACCGATGTTTTTCATAAGCGTTGCGATCACTGGTTTCATTCAGTATTTTTTCAAGTATGACGACGAAAGACGTATTTTTACCTAAGTAACGCCTCATTAAAGCATTTTGCACTCTGCCTTTTCGCATTTTTATTGTGATTTCAAGGTGACTTATTCTTGTGCCATAAAATTAGTAATTGTAGGGTAGAGTGACATGATTAATGGCAATTGAAATTGGCAACATTATTAATGTACATTTTAATGATAGCACATTCAGATTACAAGACAAAATAATACATTTCATATCTAGAGTTCTTTGAAATTTAGATGACTTTCTGTGAAATCTTTGTAATCATGTGATGTGACTAAAATACTGCCATTAATTAATTTGTTATCTCATTTTCAATATTCTCTTTTTGTAGATAAAGAATGAGGGCGCACAAGAGGCGGGGCAAATTCCCATCGCTCTGAGACACAGGGAGTATCTAAAATTTTCAAAATGCCAAAAGATTCCGGTTCTATTGTGACGAAATGCAAGTAGTGCGGTGATCTCAACTACACCAAATTAACTCGCATGTCTTATATCTTAAATAGGATTAATGGTTGACTTAAATAATGTTGTTAAAACATGGCTCATATGCAGTTGATGAAAAATATGTGTGAAACCCATAGCGCATTACATTGAGGTGTTTGCAATATGGAGTGGGCTCAACTAGAGGTATACCATTACATGAAAAAAAGGTTGAATATGATACGCCTTGTATAGTGTCAACCGACCTCTGATATATTTCTTATTCGATCTGCATGTCTTTAAAATGGTCATGCGTAGCCAACGCTACACGATTATCGTCATAGCGGAAAAATCGAAAGATGGGCTCATGGGCCACACAGCTCACTGCTGAGTTTACCTTTGGTCCTTGGGTTCGGAGTTTGAGTCTAGCCTTTTTGTACTGAATATGTAATTTTCACGGTTATACCTTTAAATTAAACATGACACCGTGCGTGTCTGAAGAACGATTCCAAGATAGTTTATGCAGAAACTGTTTCGTGTCCATTTGTGGCCTTGCCCGTTAACACCCCCGAGTATTCGGGTTATAGATACTGATACAATTATTGATAATACTGACTCTACTGTTTAATCATGGGTGAGCTTTTAAGAGTAAAGTAGTTGTCTTATTTGGTGCTGTGGGTAGGGGGGCGGATGGTGGATCGGGAGTGATGATGGCGGTGGGTGTGAGCGTTGAGGGGGGGACGCGGAGTGGTGTCGAGGTGAGGGGCCGATTGTGGGGAGTGGCGAAGGAAGACAATTCTTTAAATAATATATGTGCAATGTTAAAATTTGTAGCTGTCGCACATATCATATAGTCGGATTGAGCACCACTTCAACCCCGTGGAGGATGGTGTTCAAGTTAGAATATTACTTGATCGATAGAAATCATTTAAATTCTCAATATCAGCCTAAATCTCAGAAGATTTTTCAATATATATTGTTCTTCACATGCTTTTCATGGTGTTCATGACTGCTCTCTAGTGGCTTATTACTTTATGGGAAGCCCATTTTGTAGGATGTTTAGCGTAGTATTTTATAATGCGTCCTGATACAGTAAATGTTGGGAGATTATTTTCGTCAATATTCTCTGGGGAATCTCTCCTATTGGGCCACCTAAGCAAACCATATCGTTCCATCTCACCAAGGGAGTCAATGATTTGTATATCACAGAACTCGAAAATCTCCTTCTCGTGTAATATCAGGAACGCTGTTGTATACGAAATTTCTAAGCATATTTAATGTCGCCCTTTTTGTCATGGGTTTAGAGAAGATTTTTAGAGAAAAATAAATCATATTTTTACAAAGACAACTTTGATACCGCTGAATTTTTAGTGCGCGCTCCCACCATCGTTTCACCACCTTGAAAGGCGACAAGGGGTGTCTCTGATATTTGAACTACATATAATAAACTCATACTACAGTATAAATACTCGAAGAAAACGTGAATGATACACAGTAGTAAATATTTCAAGCTTTCCTCGAGTCCCAGTCGATCTCTTGTGAGAGTTAGAAAGAAGTCTTCTAAGAATTTGGTTCACTTACTATTAAATAACGTATAGTGTAAAACTGTATGATACCCCTATGTTTTGGCCCCTGTTGCGTACCGCCCGGAGTTTCTGATTGTTACTTTGTACCACATTTACATATCATCCATCTCTATCGAAGAAAGCTTCCAAATCGATTTCCAGCCTTTTCTGGCCGTGGTTCTTTGGTGAGAAGAAGTCGAAAAATGTGAAAAGTTAACACACTAGGACAGCATGGACAGACAATGGTACAAAAGGCTCCTCTCGTGTGCTCTGCGCATCACTTTGAGCCTGCTCCGGGTTCTCAGCGGTTGTACCTAAATAAAACACAATTTTAAAGAATACACAACTTAGCAATATTTATTTCCTTTTTATGGAGTCTAGGCTATTAGATTAGCCTCTCTAACTTTAGGGTGTAAATAGAGCGGTGGGTGAAGTGGTTAGTCGTGAGAGATGATATTTGTTGTTTGTTCATACTGACTCCATGATTTTGATGTTGATGTTAGTCAAATTCCTGTGTCAAAATCCTTGTTAAAAATTCAAATTTGATTAATAAAGTAAATTCCTGTTTCCTTGTTCAATTCTAATTAAAGGCGAACGGTGCAATGATTTTATGTAGATTTCTTTCAGCCAGATGGTACATGCTTAGTCGAAAATACGGCTAGAGATAGAACCAATCAAGAAGTGCCGAGTTCCCCAATAGATGTGATTAAGGATAATGAAGGTTTTATCAAATATATCACGTAATTATTCGTTAGTATTATTGCGGCTCGATACAGATATACGTTTAATGGCCGTCTCAATACAAGCTGATGTTATAAAACCTGGTATTTTCAGATTATTATTGTCAATTGCGAGACACAGATTATTGTTGATACTAACAGAAAGTCCTGACCATGCTAAAATTCTAGGAAAAATGTTTAATTATTTAAGTATCATCTCCACGAGTTATTACATATTCCGATGCATAAGTCATATTTTTATATTTTCGTTGACATAGAGATGTGAAGTTCATTTTTATAATTATTTCTGCCTAGAATTTTTGTTTTGTTAATTTCGTTTTTGTTTTTTATAGTATTTTCTAGTCTTACAAAACATAATAAGTTTCGAGCTTATAAAGTCTAAATTGACACTTGAGCCGTTTTTGGCCAGCTATAATCATCTCGCCTTAGGGATGATTCTGGGGGAAAAAAATTAGATAAAGAAATGTAAAACAAAATTGGCAGGCATGTCCTAGAATAATGGAGGATATTATTCGATGATATTTACGAGATTAAATATCGTGATTTATATATCACTCGATTACAACTTTATTTTCGCGACGTATATCAGAATCCTATATTTGTGCTGTGGATTTGTGGTAAAGTTGGAGAGCAAATGGTTGTTAAATCTTGCTTTGCTACCGTGTACAGGACAGCGGGATCTGCAGTAGAAAAACTTCAATAATAATTCGTTGATACACTGTTTGAACTAAAGAGTGAGCTGAGTATTTACATCAGATATATACAGAGTGTGTTCGAAAGAAAAGTTACATTAGTAGAGCTTTCATCATTTCGGAAGTGAAGGTTACATTGTGCACAGTTAGGCGCACATAAGAATCATATATTTAATATAGCACGAAGATTGAAAAGCAACAAGTACCTGTGATGTACCTCGAACAGGGTTGTCCAACTTCGTCACGCTTTGGCCTGCTCAATTTTATGCTAGTAAAATTTCGTTGTGGAGCTATCCTGAAGATTTGGGTTCTGCTGTCAACTTAGCCCCAACCCATAGGGCTAGAGTTGATCTTCTCCTCTGGACAAATAACGATATTGGGTTAATTCTCAGTGTGAGAAGTTCAGGATCAAGTCATGAAAACTCAAAACACATTGAGAATATGTATATTTTATACCATCTAAATCAGGTAATTTCAAGTTCATTTCAAAGCAGAATAAAGAGAAAATAAACCGCATTTTCACGATATAGTAAGGTAAGTCAGGACTGATTATTGCGCATTATTATTTAATAGTCGAAGTAGCTCCATTATCACACATTTAATACAATTAATTCTGAATAATTTATATATTTCATTTTACACTCGTAACTTGTATTCTAATGTATTTACATCTAGAATGTGGAGACTTTAGCATCTGATTTTATTGTTGGGCTCCCTTAGAAATGAACATTTGCAGGAGCCCACGTGGCTCTAGATTAATTGTAAGTTAGGTTTCTCTGTGCAAGAACTCGATTTTGATATTTGTTGAAAAATAATTAAATGTTAATAAACTGAAGATTAAAGTATGTGTATTTTTGCTTTTCCCTAACAGACATGAGCTATAACATATAAGACATTTTTCAAGTATAAATAAATGGCATTCATATCATACTAGCTTGTTGGTAGTAGCTGCAATTCAGCTGTCCTCTATTCAACCCAACTCCGACTTTTGGAAACTGTATTTCCCCTTCGTGGGCCTGCAGCCTCCGGAGGTGTTAATTTGATAAGTTCAGTTATGTATTTCCTCTGCTCTCCGTTGTTGATATGAATATTAAAGCTTAGCTAGACTATCATTGGGCTTATTCAGACTGCCACAAGCCTAGTGGATTAAATTGTTTACAGGTGTAATTATATTTCTAGTGAAGTCAGCAAGATGCATGGCACTCATACTATTTGTTAATATCCTTAGCCCAACCCATGTGGGCAAAGAGGGTGGTGTTGATCTACAACTTCTTTGAATCTTATCTGTCACCGCTTGATTTTTCTGGAATACTATCAATTATTATTCATGTCCAAAATAAGTTAAAAATATTTAGTCTAAGTAAAAATCTAATCAAGATTTTTCGATTGACATTCGGGGACTATAACGCTTTTGAGTAGATAATGTATGGATATATAAACTTAATCAAATCATTAATGCTATTTCGAAATGCCAATCAATTATTTTTTCAATTTTTGTAAAGCGTGTAATACGTTTTGCGCACTCGTAATAAGACTACAATAGGTTTCAAGTATTTTTATCTCTGTTAGGTACATGTTATTATGTCATTTGATAATGCATGTTAGTAAATTTAGGTCTGATAATAAAGAGAGATCTTCGCATAAGACTTACGTATGATGGTTGCATATCGAGTATTTTGATGTTTAGAATGTGGTGAGATTACCGTAATGTACCATCATAGTACCTTCCGCCATGCACACCATGGCACGCGCATTGCATCATTTACTTTCACTTCATATTTGATAGTTGTCCAACTTAGTACTGATAAATTGTATCTTTCCGTTTCATCCCGTCAATATACTAATCTACAGTTAAATCCATAGATATCCTTTTTAAAATGGAGGTAGCTTTAGATATATAAAATAACACCACGTCTCAGTGCCACCTTCTAAGTTTAAGGGGGAGGATAATCTTTATCTGTTATTACTGAGAGAACATGTGTGATAAGGCACAAGAGCAGGACGCAGGATTTTGAAAATAGGGAGTGGAGAGAGAAGGATTAACGCTTTGCCACCCCAAACATTCCAATGCACGCCGGGGGATATCGCGGTGCCTTCAAGGCAGTAGCAAGAGTTTTTTATGGGCAGGATTGAGCCGCATATAGAGCTTACTGAGTCCCGGTGTTCAGGCGGCAGTTAATTCCTTTTGATGGACGAGGCCTGAATTTTTGTCTTTTGTTCAATTTTTATTTATCATTTATTTATTTATTTATTTTTTTTTAATACTGTCTGACAGTGCTCGTAACCAGGTGAACTTTTCATTTAGGGGGTATGTAGTGGGTAGCAAAAAGACTAAGGCCTTGGAGATCCGCTTAAAAGACCCCTAGTACGTCCAGGTATATCGCTGGTACGGGTTCCACCCGGGGGGGGGGTAAACTACACTTCTGGGTACAGACGTCCCGTTGGGTATTCAAATATTATTCAATATATTTAAAAAAAACAAAAAAATAAAAGTATACTACTCCAGTGTCATTAATATTTCTCTTTATCAATTAATAGACCCAGTCCAGTATACATAGTATTTGCAGTTACCAAAAATTTGTGCTCCATTGGCGTTATGTGGTTGATCGTCGCTATGGTTGGTTGGTGACAGGTTTATATTGTAGTCAGCAATGAACACGGGTGTTGTACAAGAATTTTGTATATTATTTTGTGTGAGTTTGAGGAATGTTTGATTATTTTATTAAAGATAAACTTGTGGTATTAGAGGTATTTGATATAATTCCGGGATCAAGTCGGAATCTCCAACATTGGATGAGTCGTAATTGTGCTTCAGGACTCATCTAGAATTGCTTTAGCCATTTAAATATAGAAACATATTCGTATGATTAAAATTGTTCCACCTCGTGTGGGTCCCCATTTGGATTTTTATATTTTATAAATTGTCAAATTAATAGTGTTGACCATTTTACCTTCCGGGATTTATTATAATGGTAACAATATTTATTCTTATGGGATGAGACCCTCCCCCCCCCCGGGACCTCGGATTAGGGGGTCCAGTATCAACACGCCTACACGATTTTATGAAGAGGTTTCTAAAGGCATTTGGTCATTTTTTGGGTGGTGCGGAAGCTACCGCGATTCAATATGGAAGGTGGCTACCTGGGTAAGTGCGCCTCCATGAAGGGTGAAAATTGCCCCGCTCCTCTCGCGCCCTCTCGAAGCTGAAGAGGGATTTTCGATTTTAATAAATAGGCGGGATGGGGTTTTTGTTTTAACGAGTTCAAACTGAAATTACAGGGAGATTTTGCCCTTCTTATTTATTATGATGAGATTCACTATCGCTTATGTTAATTTTTAGAACCGTTACATCCATCATCATTGGTGAAATTTGATAGATTCATGAATCGATCCTTGAGAATTAGTCTTACATGTGTTTGATTTCAGCTATTCAAATCGTGATGACTTATATCTTCATTTCTTTTAATATGACAAGTAACACGTTTACAACTCTCCTCTCTCTACTTTCTTCTCTCGTTCTCGTGTCGTCCTCATGCTCTCTACTCTCTTACTCTCCTCTCTTCGGTCTGCATCTCTCCTCTCTTCTCTTGCTCTCTCTTCTCATAATTGGGAGAGTGAGATTGGGTGAGTGATCTTGTGATATATTCCCTCAGCACCCTTGGCGCTCCTTGTATTGCTAAACTGTAGCATGATCTCTATGTCTTTCAACAGAATTATAGAAGTGCGAATTTCTAACAACGGATTCATTTTCCACAAGTAAAAGCGTCGGACTTGCTTTCGCATGCAGGTGCCTAGCAGCTGGATTAGCCCCACTTATGCAGCACATGCATATTTTCTGTTGAAATTCATCTGAAGTGCGTCCCTAGCGTTTCACGATTTCTCCTTTAAACATTAACAGTCAGAATCAGTTCAATTATGTGTAGTTTTACTTATAAAAATGCTACATGGTGCCATTAGTGTTAGGGCATATTTTAACTTATATAGGGTTTATTTTTCGGAAGTTCCTCACGCTTAATTTGAATACTTGTATTGGAGTAGGTGCAATATATTGATTGATATGCAAGAGAAATATGATTCACAGGATGTCGACTCCAACAATTATAAGGGATAGTGGGGTAAATGAAAAAATGTATTATTGTAAATTGAGTGTAAATTAATATAATCATTTATTTTTCAGAAGGTAATTGGAAGGGTAGTTATGGTAATTGAGAAGTTTCTTCAAATTACAGAGTTAAATGTAATTTGATATTTATTAGCGAGTTGCTTAATCGTAGATTAGACATGTAATTCAGATACTCTTTGTTCAAATTACCTCGTCCAACATTGATACACAATCATACCCTACAGTTAGGTCACTAATCACAAAATTTATTAATCAGTAAACCCCCAAAATAATTGACAACAATACATTGTATGTGCCCGTGACGGTCTTAATATTCTGTGCTTTTTAGTTTATTTTCATTGTGGCATA
>CAJDSM010046340.1:13396-23413 GCA_903981925.1 Ostrea lurida | reverse complement strand
ACAATCAAATGACGACGTCACACAATCACAAAAGCGAACAAATTCGCTGTGAATAGAAAGAAATCAAAATACGCGGTTCAAGGATAGTTGTGTGATAAATAGAATATTATACTCGTGCTTATGGCATATGAAAATTTGTTACCCGATTTAAATATTTTCCCTCGTCAAGGCTCGGAAATTAATTATAATCGGTAACTCATTTCATAAATTAGAATAGAATCTTATACTTGTGCTTATCTGGCATATGAAATTTATGACTGAAATTCGTTACCGTCGATTTTAAAGTATCCCTTCTGCCAAGGCTACGGGAATCGAATATTAACTCCGTAGTTACCTCATTTCATATAATTCCATATGGCATAAGCACTCATCAAGATCCTCTATATCTTCTCACTGCCCATAAGTTATTCAATAATTGTACAAGAATACTAAGATATTTTCATTGAGTGTGAGTTCAATCACTTGAATTAGGTAAAGGCGTTTCTCCAATATCACTTTTACACTTCAAAAGTTGTTTGCACTTTCTTTCACCATGGGCTCTGTTGTCTTTGTGGAAGGAGGGATATGAGCAGAAAGTTTTAAGAATCTAAAACCATGGCAATTTCAACCCTCCAAAACTAGAGATCGAGGATTACACATACTTATACATTTCCAAAATAGCAACATTGGCAGAGACCGTTCACTGTCTTTGGGATTTCCCGAGCCCTGCCCGGCCATTCCTAGAACAAAAGAGGCAATGTTTGGTTTTTTTTTGTTTTTTTTTTTTTTTAAATAGGAATATAAGCCGAAAAATGCCCCTTCTGTGAGAAACGAACTAATTTCGGTCTAACGGACAATTAAATCTACATGTGGTTATAGAATAATCAGAAAGTTTAGAAGTTACATGTGTATAGAATATCAGCATGTTTAGGAATTACATTTTTTGGAAGAAGGGGAAAACCTCCCTATGCTTGTTTGACTTCTACCATTCTCACTGGAATTTCACAAAACTGCCGTGGGCTTTCCTACCTACGAGTATCTGAGATTAGTGACGCAAGGAATGATAAAATCGTAAATAAGATTTACTTAATTACGAAACATTCCAAAGCAATGACATATGTGTTTCTTTAAACACTAATTACCTATCACCATAGGCAAAGACAATCTGGCATAGGTAATACAACTAACAAAACACCACATACGGGGAGTTGACGACCCAGATATAATTTTTTTTTTATCTATGAACTTGAAAGGTAGGTTGCATCTTTTTATTTATGAAGCAACGATAATTTTATCTAGACTTATGTAATGAGCTATTTTTAAAATTGCTAGCCTACTTGAGTCCTTAAATACTGAGTAACATAGTCGCTGGGAATGCGAACTTTCCGGATGGAACGGTTTCCAAACAAAATAAGTACATATCAAGTAATTTTGCGTTATATCGATTATTTTCTCAAGATTTGTATATAGATTTATTTACAATATCGTGTTAATAGAGCCATATATACAAATTTCGCATATTCGCCAATGATAGTAAATAGCGAATATTCGATAGATATTTTAGTATTCGAATATTCGGTCACATGTATAATACCCGTATGAAATACTGTGAACATAACTCAGTACAAGCATTAGACGTTTACAATAAAAAAATTAAAAATCTTCCGTAACCAAACTATAACAAGGTATAACTCGCCACCGATAATTTGTTTTTTGTTTTTTTGGTTTTTTTTTTTTCTTAATTTATTTACAAGCATTTACTTGCAATTTATTATTAGAATTAGACCCTACCGTCTAGCAGCAACTTTTTTTTCTCTCCGTTTTATTTTTTTTTTTATTAACGATCATAGTCCAGAAACTGCCCGATTCTGAGTTGATTCTATACGCATTACATACATGTACAACATGGCTATCCAGACGGGGACCGAAATACGAAAACTTTACTTTGTAGTACTTATCTGTTCAGTGCTTCAATCTATTTTCCATTTTTCTTTTAACTGTTCTTAAATACAATTCGATCTATATTTATCTTAAACCATTGATAATTTAATGTAAATAACTATATCAATATTTTATGTACCGAAACATACCAAACTCCTGGTGATTTATAAATGAAGACCATATATTAATATATTTCATGAGGAACTATAACATGTGTTGACGGAATATTCGAAACGAATAGAAATAGTAGTCCGAATATTCGGAATATCGATTTTTGGTATTCGTTTCAGCTCAGTGTATAGCCCTCATTGGTCGTATGCTGTCGTGGAGTGTTTCAATATCACATACTAGATCGAGTGTTTGGGTTGTTAAAATTTTTCGTGCTTTTTACTCCGGGTTGCCTCCTTTACCCAGTAAGATATGTTTTGAACCGTCAACGGTGTGCTTACTCCTTCTAACACACTCCGATCCCACTTTGGTATGTCCAAGAGTTGTGTTTGCCCACTCTTCATCATTCGGTGTTCTTGATCGGAAATCGTATAATTAATTAGATTGATCTTCACTTTTTAATTTATGCGTTCTCAATACATGCAACAACATTTTTCTAAGTATATTGACTGAATTTTCTCGAACAGTGTAATACAATGCAACAGTCCAGCTTGTCACAATTTACTCGCCGTACGTTCTAAGTATTCTTGGATTTCATGGCGTGGGTTGCCGTGTGGTCGGGGTTTCTCGGATTCCATTTTCATCAAAACACACGAACAGACTCTCTGTACAGTATCGCTTACTTCCAGACTGATAGGAGAACCCGCGTTTGTGTGGTGGGGGCGGGCCGGTGGTAGGTCTGTCTACCTGCCGTGCGGATCCAGGCGAACTGCCGAAACTATGACGTCAACCGTCCTTGCTGACCGTTTCAATCCGGAACACCACATTCAGACGCGACATCAGGTGGATTATGGCACCCAATCTTGTGGCGGGGATAACCAGGCTATGGTCACGTGAGAACTCTATTTGATTATATGTGACTGTGCTGTACATTGTTTACAGACTGTTAAATATATACCCTAACCCTTTCAATTTGCAGACAGTGGGGTCCGCGACACGTGGGATTACCCCTGTTGTATTAGCCACGTCACCACTGGCGATCAGCTCGGGGCTCAGATGGTCTCGGCTACTTTTTCTACTCCGAACCACAGGTAGGCCGAAAAGCAATCATTTCAGATTCCTATATCAACGGTAACAACTTCAGGCACTTACATATAAGCGTCTATCAGCTAGGCGATTAAAAGGCATTGTGGATGTTTTTGGTTTCCTTGTGAAAAACAAAAACTACCCATAAAGAAATCCACAGGAATATCTGTTTGTTATTTTAAGATGAAGGACCATACCTGTTGTTGTTAAAATCCCAGTCTATCGTAAGGTAGAATAGAAGGAATGACCTGTTTTGTTGTTTTTTTTCCACTCAACTACAATACATGAAATAAACAAAGAAAAATTTAAATACATAAATTGTGGGGTTTTTGTTGTTGTTTTTTTGCATCACCGACTTTCACACCCTCTCTTCACATGCATCCACATTGCCGATCACAAGAACCTGAATACATGAAAAGGAAAAAAAAAAACCAAATAAGGTTTTACAGGTATTAACCTACATGTATAATAAGGCATTTCTAATCATGTGACTGCATTTTAGATAACGATATTTCCTCTCCAATTTATGTGCTCAATTAATAGGTACAATGATATCAGAATACAATATTAAAGCGAAAACGGCAGTTCCCCATTTAACTCGCTTTAACACCATCACATATATTAATTTTGTTCTAAGAAAACACAGCAAGAGCATCAATTATCCAATTTATTATAAATTTGTAAAGAAATATACTTTCGTTTATTTTCACAACCACATATAAAAGTAGTTATGAATTATTCTAGAACTGACTACATAATTAAGTGGAAAGATACTAGGCTAATCTTTTACCAATTTATATCTAGTGAATACATGTGTTGATTATTATAGTAGAAGAAGTGTGGAAATCAATATGGGATACTCTTTATCCGGTCTGTTTGTTAATATATTGTGAGCTCTGAATATCATTGTACCGTTCAATTGCAAGATCTAATAGTTAGAAAGTAGATATATAATCATGAGGGTAAATAATTGACGCACACTCGTAGATAATGCTGATATTGTCAACTGATACGAGTGTAACCGGAGCTCGCGCGTCACAGGTGCTGGGATACGAGAGGGACAGACAGGACATCAAATGATCTTTCCTAAAGCCAGGTATATACGACAGCTCTTTATTTATTTGGATTTTCGCTGTACCCTAATACGGTCAGGTTGGAATTCAAGAAGAAGTGCAGTCCAACTATCCAACCTAGATTATGGCATCGAGCTCCAACTAAACACCAAATTTCCAAATCTTTTATTCGAAGATATCACCAAAGATTGTAAGGCAAAGAAACGAAACAGTGATCGATCTCGTAAGTCCCAAATAGAATACAAAAACAAGAGTGGGCTAATCAACGGACCCTGGGACACACCAGAGGTGGATCAGTGCCTAGGAGGCGTAAAGCATCCCCTGTTGCACCGGTCACTCGCCGTGAGCCATAGCATGATCAGGAGTAATCGGAACAGTCCGTAGTCAAATCAGTGTGTGGAAAAACGCGCCTTAACAATGGCTATGAAACACATAAGACCCGCATTTGACTCAATGATAGTCATATTGTTAAACAAATTGTTATAACGACCATGAATTTACGAAAATGCTGCCTTTAAACGTGACTGTTGAAACCCTGCAAACAACACTTGTCTGTAGTAGCTTGCCTCTATTCAAAAACTGATCATACGCAGAACAAGCTCTTGCGTATCGAATAAGGTTTGAGGGACATACACACCATACTGCCAGTGATGATGGAATATCTGCTACAAAAATGGGAAGTTGACGATGGAGAAGATGAAATCGTCCCGTTTGTCTCATAAAGTTGAGTAGTTACGAATGTTTTTGCTTTTTCGCTTCCCATCAATTAAATTATTGTGCGCATTCATATTTAATTGATGCATGCCCCCCCACATCAATGTGGGTGAATCTTGCTCGCAAAATCATTTTTGGAGCCGGAATAAGTTATTTCGAATTCCAATACCATAATCGACTCTGAAATATACAATGATTAAAGCACTGTTGAAATTAGGTTTCTATCGTCTGCACTGACAAGCGTGGAAATTGAAAAGGCGAAAGCGCATGCGCAAGTTATAATAACCATGGATCATATCTAGTGCTGTGAAAAGGACCGGTATTTATTCCGGAAAAAAGTGCATGTCACTGAGGAAATATTCATTAAAATTTGTCAAAAACCAAATGTTTTATCTCAATAACTGTATTTATCTTTAAAGGATAAATATGATTATTTGAATGATCTTTAGTTCAGTTGAAGATATCAATTATGCAATTGAAGATATATGCTGCACAACGTTTAGAAGAACGTAATCTGCCGCAAGATTTTTGTTAAGGGGACAATAATTCAAATAAACATACCGGAGCTAACAAGAATTAACGATACAATGTATTCTAATTATGGTAAGCCGCTTCTCTGTAAAAGAATTATGCGCGCCCTCAGATCTAATGATATCATTTTTATGAAGAGAGCGTTAATTCAATTATTGCGCGCAGTAATCGAATTGAGCTCGCCACAATTCAGTTGAAAGATGCCGAGATCAATTGATTAACAATATCCTTAATTTTTCTGATTGATCAAATTTCATTTCCTGCATTCGATTTGGAACATTCCATACACATTGATAGATCCAAGTCGAGGCTTATCTTTCCTGGCTGATGTCAAGGTTAGTGCACAAATCAAGTGAAATATTACACGTAATATCGCCTACTTGTCACAAGGGTCAACAAGTTCAACCTCATAAACCTGGCCTGCTGTAAATACGTTTGCTTTGGTGTTTTCCATTTGCAGATTTAAACACAGCAATGGTAATGTCGTTCTGTGCAAGAATCGCAAGTTGGAGGCATGTATGTTATAGGTTTTGCATCTTCATGCTTTGAATTACGTCACACACTTGTTTTAATAGAATTCTTGATTGTGTAGTTGATGAAAGGAGTGATGAAACGTGATTGTCAACTGTACGGGGTGGGAGCCGGAAATTGTCAACGACAATGACGTCACCCGATCCGAGGGCAGGTCACGCGGGTAATGACGCCATTAAAATAATGATTTGAGATATTCCTTTAAATTTTCACATTATATATATGGATGTGCACGCACTCTGATAATTTTTTTATCCTCAGGTGAAAGCCCATGGGGTGAAACATTTTATGACCTATCGGGGAACGAATGAATCCGCGATGGCTACATTTTACCAAGGGTATGCTTTCTTCATTTGAACCAACGCAATTTTGTTGGCATTTCGACTGTCTCGTTTATGTTACTCTCCTTTGCTGGTTATTTATCAAATCTATATTTAAGTTGTTTGTGATACACGCGCTTCATCGAAGCGTACCATAGTTAAGGTGAAACAAAAAAAATGCAGCGGACCAGACCAGGATTCGAACCCGCGGGCTCCCTGTATTTTCAAGTCATGTGCTTTACCAGCTGAGCTATTTTGGCCACGGCCATCGAAGCCCGTTTCTACCACTACATTCCTCCTTCTTTAAGAGAAGAGAAAAACTTGCAACCCATCTAGCCGGAAATTCGATATTCGGTCCCCCTGAATTCTAGTCATGTGCTTTACCAGCTAACTATTTGGCCCCCGGCCATCGAAGCCTTTCCTATTACAATTCCTCCATCCTTAAACTGTCTTCTAAAAGTAACAGGTAAAGAAAAATGACCAACGCTCTTGAAGACCTGAATTCGAACTGGTCCATCTGAATCTCTATGTAGTTCAAGTGCTGTGCAAAATGAGCTGATGCTGACCAGTAGGCGATTAACTTTTATTGATCCGCTACCCATATGTATACCGGTACCTTACCACAGAAAACAAACTGGATATAATATCATTTGTGTTTGTGGAGTAAGTTGAATTACGTGTAATGACTGCAGCTCAATTTCCTTTGTCCACAGAGCTGACTCGGTGGTCCTTGGTGGAACGTGGTCAGGTGGGAAACTGGAACAAGATTATTTTGATGACGAGGACCGCAAATGATTTTGGAGGGATGCCGTGAAATTGATGCCTAGTCTAGGTACATGTAACTATCATCTAAATAATTGTCAATGTAATATCATTTTGGATAAACGATCTTTCTTGGTTCGACATGGTTGGTTGGTTTACATGTATATTGTTTTTATCGTCCTGCCGAGAATTTTTAACTCATATGAAGACGTCAACCATAGCCGGTGAGGCTGAAAATTTTAAGCCTTTGCTCGCGCTCGTGGCCTTTGATGAGAGATTCTTTATCGTGCACACCTGCTGTGACACGGGACCTCGGGTTTTTGCTGCTCTCATCCGAAAGGAAGCCCATTTAGTCGCCTCTTACGACAAAGCACGGGGTACTAGGGACGGACATTAGAATATGTGATTATTTTCCTAAATGATTCTGATAATCTCACACAATGTTTACCTAACAAATCGCATGCATGTGTTAAACCCGGTAAAACTGGCAGTTTCCTTGGATTCACGCTGCGCATCAAAAAGTCGGTTACCTTTCACAAAAACAAGTTTCACGTACTAGTTTCCATTCCAAGTGAAAATTAACGAAATGATCGATCTCAATAAAATCTATATCAAATACATAGTCAGAATTAGCATCCCTGTGAGCCCAATATTCTCAAAAGTAATCCGTAGTTAAAATCAGTGTAACAAAGAACGTCTAGCAAATTGGTATGAAATAACGTCAGACAATCTTCGACCCAATGCCAGGTGTGTGTTGACAACTAGATCGTTATAACGACCAAAGAATTGCGAAAAGCTGACTTTAAACGAGACTGTTGAAACCCGTATACGATCAACATGTTTTCAGTAGTCTGCCTCGACTTAATACTGATCCATACACAGGACATGTTCTGTGTATCGATATAAGTTTAGAGACATAACACCATAAATATATGCAGGTGATAAATTTGAATGTTGCTACATGAATATGGGAAGTTGACCGACGGAGAAGCTGAAATCATCTGTTTATCATATACTGAAGTTGTTGGGTTGCCATTTAATGTCTAAGTTCCAATAAAACTATGAAGTGCAAAGCAGATGCTGAAGACTCTATTGGTGTCTTTTTAACTTCGAATTTCACTGAGATATATCGAATTGACATATGAATTAAAAATGATTATTAGCATTAGATAACACGTGCCGATATATCTTAACTCTCAAAGTCAAGGCCACATCAGATATTTTTTCTGTCTCCTGTAAGAAGCTTTTGAAATAAAATTCTGCCTGATAAGAACTTAAAAGGACTTAAGTTACCGTTGCTAAAAATTCAATATAGCTCATTCCGAATTATATTCGTCCTCCTAAACTGTTCTTATTGAAAATTTTGGTTCCCTCCACAGGAAGCTGAAGTGGTGCGACACTGGAGCGGATTACGCCCCCACAGAACTTCCGGTGTCACGTCTGGAAACAGAGAGGCCTTCAAATGGAAAATTGGTAAATTAAATCAAAGTTAAGGTTTACGTTAGCATGTGTATATAATCGTATTTTGGTGGATTGAATTACGTGCCTAAATAGTTATTTGGTTAGACTAAATACGTTGATTGATTTGATTATTTGTTGTTTTTCGTCCCGTCGAGAATATTTCCCACTCATATTGAGACGTCACCAATTGCCGGTGAAAGGGCTGCAAATTTAGGCCTATGGCTTAGCACTCATGGCTTTTAGCAGTGGAAGGTCTTAAGCGTTATTAAATCCGGTAACTCATTTCATAAATTAGAATAGAATCTTATACTTGTGCTTATCTGGCATATGAAATTTATGACTGAAATTCGTTACCGGATTTAAATATTTCCCTCGCCAAGGCTCGGGATCGAATATTAAATCCGGTAGTTAACTCATTTCATATAATTCCATATGCCATAAGCACTCATTCAAGATCCTCTATATCTCTCACTGCCCATAAGTTATTCAATAATTGTACAAAATACTAAGATATTTTCATTGAGTGTGAGTTCAATCACTTGAATTAGGTAAAGGGTTCTCATATCACTTTTACAATTCAAAAGTTGTTGACTTTCTTCACCATGGCTCTGTTGTCTTTGTGGAAGGAAGGATATGAGCAGAAAGTTTTAAGAATTCTAAAACATGGCCAATTTCAACCCTCCAAAACTAGAGATCGAGGATTATCACATACTGTATACATTTCAAATAGCAACATTGGCAGACGTTCACTGTCTTTGGGATTTCCCGAGCCTGCCCGGCCATTCCTAGAACAAAAGAGGCAATGTTTGGTTTTTTTTGTTTTTTTTTTTTTTAAATAGGATATAAGCCGAAAAATGTCCATTCTGTGAGAGAACGAACTAATCTCGGTCTACGGTACAATTAAATTACATGTGTTATAGAATATCAGAAAGTTTAGAATTACATGTGTTATAGAATATCAGAATGTTTAGAATTACATTTTGAGAAGGGGAAAAACCTCCTATGACTTGTTTGACTCTACCATTCTCACTGGATTTCACAAACTGCACGTGGGCTTTCCTACCTACGAGTATTGAGATTAGTGACCAGGAAATGATAAAATCGTAATAAGATTTAATTAATGACGAAACATTCCAAGCAATGACATATGTGTTTACTTTAAACACTAATACCTCACCATAGGCAGACATCTGGCATAGGTAAACACTACAAAACACCACATACGGGGAGTTGACGACCCAGATATATTTTTTTTTATCTATGAACTTGAAAGGTAGGTTGCATCTTTTATTTAGAAGCAACAATAATTTTATTAGACTTCATGTAATGAGCTATTTTTAAAATTGCTAGCCTACTTGAGTCCTTAAATACTGAGTACATAGTCCTGGGAATGGAACTTTCCGGAATGGAACGTTCCAAACAAAATAAGTACATATCAAGGTAATTTTGCTGTTATATCGATTTATTTTCTCAAGATTTGTATATATTGATTTATTTACAATACGTGTATA
>CAJDSM010046334.1:6475-27970 GCA_903981925.1 Ostrea lurida | reverse complement strand
CCACTTTATTAGGCCCTCTTTGAAGTATCGAAAACAGTTTACCCCACCGGACGTTTGAAACGTCCATTTCCGGTTATTTTCAAAACAAAGTTTCATTTCTCATGTTTTCAGAGCATATATCCTCGCTATAAATAAAGTGTCTTGACTTGAAATTTACGATGTTGTAGACACTACAATGTCTCGAGTAACGTCGAAGGTTTTGTAAAGAATCTACATCCGGTCTCAGATACGGTGTTCCACAAATCAAATATTTTGTCCTCATTTTCTCAAAAACGAGATAAGACAAAGAACTTCAAACTTTCAGGGATGATAGAACGTTGACATTTAGACAAGATCTATTGGTTAAATTTTCGGCGTCACCTCCAGTCGTCACCGGAAGTGAGAAAAAAAATCGTATTTTTCAAAAATCTTTTTTCTTTTAAAATTAAAAACTTATACACTTTGTTAGGTTCCCTTTGAAAATATCCACATACAATTTTTCCCCACCGAAGTTGAGACGCCTACTTCCGGTTATTAAAAAACTTTCATTATCTCATTTTCAAAGCCATATATCTAGCTTTAAAGAAGTGGTTTTCGGTTACTTTCTTATGGTTATGTCGCTATTTCAGAAATTTTCATCTGGAAATTTTGAGTTGAAGTATGTATACGGAAGACCTTCTCATTACTTGTAATGAGTTTCTAGAGTTAAAGGTCTCCGTTTCAAGACGGAAGACCTTATAGTGATTGTACTGTTTATTATTATTATTTCTTTTTTTTTTTCCCTTTTTTTGTTTCGCAGATTTCTCAGAGATCCTTGATGGATTTCTTGAAATTTTCAGAGATGACTGGAGAAGGAAAATACCCCCAGACGTTTTTTTATTTTTTCAAAAATTCACTTCCAGTCGTCAATATGGCCGATTACGTTTTTAAAAAAGTCCCATCCTTGTCCACCCTTTTTTCAGAAACGGTAAAAAAGATAGAGAAATAAATTATACCAAAGATAGATTGCTCAAGTATGCGAACAGAATCGGTAAACAACGTCGCCGTCACTTCCAGTCGTCACCGGAAGTGAATAAAAATCGTAATTTCAAACTTTTCTTTCAAAATGAAACCTATACCACTTATTAGGCCTCTTTGTGATAAGTATCGAAACAGTTTACCCCATACCGGAATAGAAACGTCACTCCGTTATTTCAAACAAAGTTTCAAATTTTCTCATTTTTCAGAGCCATATATCTCGCTTATAAATAAAGTGTTTTGACTTGACATTTTTGCATATCTGTAGACATTATAAATGTCTAAAGTACGTCAAAAAGTTGGCAAAATCTACTTCGGCGTCAGATACAGTGTCCACAATTCAAATATTTTTATTCATTTCTGAAAAAACGAAGACAAAACACACACTTCAAACTTTCAGGATGATAGACATTGACTTCTTAGACAAGACCTACGGGGTTGAATATTTTCGGTGTCACTTCCGGTCGTCAGATGGAGTGAACGAAAAAAAATCGTAGTTTTCATTTTTTTCTTTTCAATTAAAACCAAAACTATTTTGTTAGTCCCTTTTGAAATATCACTACAATTTACCCCAGCCGGAAAGTTATGAGACACCAACTTCCGGTTATTAAACAAAACTTTCATTATCTCATGTTTCAGAGCCATATATCTATCTTATAAAGAGTGTTCGGTTAGTTTCTTCAATGTTATGTGACACACTATATCAAGAAATATTCAGTCAGAAGTTGCGAGTTCGAAGTACACTGTAGTAACGGAAGAACCTTACTCATTTACTCGCGTAATGAGTTTCTGTTCTTCTTCTTCTTATTATTATTTTTTCGCCATTTTGTCGGGCGATTTCTCAAGAGATGTCTCATGTAAGAATGTTTTGAAATTAAGATAAGATATTAATGATATAATCTCGATACTTTTTTTTTTGTTTTTGAAAAATTCACTTCGGTCGTGAGATACGGCGATTTCCGTTTTTTCCATGTCCACTCTTTTTCTCAGAACTATATAAGATAAGTCACCAAACTTTCAGATGATAGAATCAATTAGTAGCGTGCACAAGTGGGGTAAACGGTGTCGTCCGTCACTTCCGGTCGTCACCGGAAGTGATAATAAATAATCGTTAATTTTCACACGTTTTCTTCAAATTGAAACCTATATCCACTTTATTTAGGTCTCTTTTGAAGTATCGAAAAACAGATTACCCCACGGAAGTCGAAACGTCTACTTTCCGGTTATTTCAAACCAAAGCTTCATTTTCTCCATTTTTACAGAGCAAATATATTCGCTTTAAAAAAGTGTTTGGACTTGATATATTTACGTATATTATAGACACTACAAAATATACTCGAGTAACATCAGAAAGTTTTGTAAAATCTACTTCCGTCGTCAAAGATATGGTGTCCACATATTCAAATATTTTTGTCTCATTTGCTCAAAATAAAGAAACAGACCTTCAAACTTTCAAGGGATGAAGACGGTTGATCTTAATAGACAGAATCTAATGGGGTTTAAATATTTTCGGGGCAATTTCCGGTCGTAACCGGGAAGTGATAAAACAAATCAATAATTGTTCAAACTTTTTTTTTCTTTCAATTAAAACCTTATACCACTTTTATTAAGTCCCTTTGAAATATCAATTACATATTTACCCCAATCCGGAAGTTGAGACACCCACCTTCCGGTTATAAAACAACTTCATTATCTAATTTATCAGAGCATATAACTAGCTTATAAAGAGTGTTTCGGTTAGATTCTTCATTGGTTAGCTCGACCACACTATTCAAGAAATATTTCATCAGGAAGTTGCGCAGTTAGAAAGTAGTGTAACGGAAGACTTCCAACATTACTCGTAATGAGTTTCTAGTTAAGGTCTTCGTTCAGACGGAAGACCTTATAGTGAATTGTACTGGTTTATATTATTATTATTATTTTTCCCCATTTTTTGTCCGGACGATTTCTCAGAGATGTCTCGCGTAGATTCTTTGAGATTTACAAGAGTTGATTCATCACTGACATAAACTTTATACATATTTTTTCTTTTTTGAAAAATTCATTCTGGTCACAATGATACAACATATTTCGCTTCTCTATGTCACCTTTTGTTCTCAGAAACTACAAGAGATAGAGTCACAAAATTTTCAGGATGATAGATTTTACTTAGTAGACGAATATTAGGGGGTTGAGCCATGTCGGCCGTCACTTCCGGTCGTCACCGGAAGTGATAAAAAGAACGAAATTTCAAAACTTTTTTTTCAATCGAACACCTATACCAATTTAATTAGGACCCTTTTGAAAGTATCCGGGAAAACAGTTACCCCCACCGGAAGTCGACCGTCCAACTTCCGGTTATTTCAAAACAAATTTCATTTCTCATTTTTCAGAGCATATATCTCGCTTTATAATAAAAGTGTTTGACTTGAAATTTATGTATATTGGTAGACATGTAAATGTCCGCGGAGTAACGTCAAGAAAGCTTTTAGTAAAAATCTAACTTCCGGCGTCAGATACAGTGTCCAACATAATTCAAATATTTGTGTCTCATTTCTCAAAAAGAGATAAGACAGATCACTTCAAATTCAGGGAATGATAGACGTTGACTTATAGACAATGACCTAATGGGTTTTAATATTTTGAGCCCACTTCTGGTCGTCACCGGAAGTGACGAAAAAAATCGTAATTTCAATCTTTTTCTTTCCAATTAAAACCTTAACTATTTTGTTAAAGTCCCCTTTGAAATATCAACTACAAAAATTTACCCACCGAAGTGGGAACGCCAACTTCCGGTTTATTAAAAAAACTTTCATTATCTCATTTTTCAGAGCATATATCTTAAGCTTATAAAGATAGTGTTCAGTTACTTTCTTCATGGTTATATCGGACTAATAACTTTACAGAAATATTTACATCACGGAAATTTCTGAGTGAAGTAGGTAACGAGAAGACCTTCTCATTACTCGTAAATGTAGTTTCTAGTTATTATTATTATTATTATTTTTCCCATTTTGTCCGGAGATTTCCAGAGATTCTTGGTAGATTTCTCTTTGAGATTTACAGAGTTGATTCCTCATGACATAAACTTTATACATTTTTTTTATTTTTGAAAATTCCCTTCTGGTCGCATGATAACCATCAATATTTGCGCTTCTTTCAAGTCCACACTTTTTTCTCAGAACACAGAGATAGAGTCACAATATTGTTCAGGGATGACTAGATCTTACGTTAGTAGAACGAATGTAGGGGGAGGTTGAACCTGTCGCCGTCACTGCCGAGTCGTCACCAGAAGTGGATAAAATATATCGTAATTTTCAAAATATCTCTTTTGATGTGAAACTATACCACATTATGTAAAGCTTACTTCGAAGTATCTAAAACCAGTTTACCCCACCGGAAGGTCGAAACGTCCACTCGGTTATTTTTCAAACAAAATTTCATTTTTCTCATTTCTTTCAGAGCCATATATCTCGCTACAAATAAAGTTTTGACTGAACATTTCGTATATTGTAAGACACTAAAAATATCTCGAGTATTCAAAAAAGTTTTTGTTAAAATCTAGCTTCCGTCGTACAGATACAGTGGTCCACAATTAATTATTTGTGTTCATTATCTCAAGAAAACAAAGATAAGGCACAGACACTTCAAACTTTCGGGAATGATAGAGTTGCCTTATAGATAAAGATGTTAAAGGGTTGATATCTTCCGGGTTACTTCCGGTACGTCAACCGAGAAGTGACTAAAAAAGATCGTAGTTCCTTTTTTTCTTTCAAATTAAAACCTTACATTTGTTTAAGTCCCCTTTAAAATAATCAATAATTTAATCCAGCTGGAAGTTAAGCCCCGCCCAATTCCGGTTATTCGAAAAGACCCTTTCAATTATTCATTTTTCCAGAGCCATATATCTCGCTTATGAATAAAGTTTTTGTGAACTGAATTTTACACACATTTTGTAAACATTATAAATGTCTCAAGTGGTGTATATTTTATTTTGTAAACATCTACTTCCGGTTTTGAATACGGTGTACACCAAATTTCAATGTTTCTTTCTCAGATACTCGTCAGTAATCAGGTTAAAGACAGACATTTGGAAACTTCTCAGGGATAAGACTTGAATTTGTAACAAGATCTGCATACGTTAAATTCTTTGCCAGCCACTTCCTGGTCGTCACCGGGAGTGATAAAAGAATGGGAATTTTCAAAAACTTTTTTCTATCACATCGAAAGCCTATACCACTTTATCTAGATTTCTTTTGAAATATTGAAAACCAGTTCAAACTGCATGTGATGTCGAAACATTCCGACTTCTCGGTCATTTTCAAAAAGACTTTCATTTTTTTATGAAAGCCAATATCTAGCTTAAAAAGAGAGTGTTCGGTTACTTTCTTCGTGATATGTCGACACACTAATATCAGAAATAATTTCATCAAGGAATTCATTGTAACGAAGACCTTCTCATTAAACTCGTATGATTTCTAAGTTTTATTAGGGCTTTTCGACTCCGTCGGAAAAGACTATTGTTAATTGTGTTTTTTTATTATATTTAATTCTTTTTTTTTTCTGGACATAATCTCAGGTCGAATTTCAGAAAAACTCTACGGCACTAGAACCTCCAAATTTTAACTGTTCATAGAGAAAATCTTACTGCGTATGGAATCTTCCTCTATGTCAAACTCCGGTTTTGGTAAACTTCCGGTTTTTAGAAGACACCTTTTAGTTCAACATAAAGCCCAAACAACTTCACTACATTTTTTATCAAACTTCATGAAATTTTGGATCCAGATTGTATAAATTAGTTACAATGTTTACATTACGAACGTAAAATTTCCAGATCACTACTGTTTCTAAGCATTGATTAAGCTCAACTTTAGAAAAAAGCGGGTTGCTGTGTTCAAAAATCCACAAAAATCACCGAATTTTTTTTTTTTATTTTAACAATTCACATTGAAGATTTAGTGAATATTACATGCATGGCAACGTTTGTTTTGATACCGGCCTCTTCTTCGGTTCCTCATGAATCGTTGAATCTTTTGAATGGGTTTCATGTTAAATTACAGTTTTTTGTGCTTCGGTTTCTTACAAAGTTTCCACGTGTTTTCTTTTAAGATTCACACATCATACCATACATGTCCATGATTCTTCAGTTAAAAGGTTTTGGTGCTGTCCTGAAGGGGATTGGGGGTTTTTGGAGGGAAAATGTGAAAACGAAATTTCCATCACAATCTTTTCATTGAAATTGCCAATCCTCGATCTGTTTTCAGATTGGACTGAGTCTATTCAGTACATTTTAAAAACTAATGGTCCGTGGTTCACATTTTTTGATTTCTAGGGACTTTTAGTGGACCCGAAAGTTACAAAAGGGGGGGTATAAAAAAAATTCTAAAATTTTCATTGAATTTCTTTTCAAAAATACATTCGGATTTAGAGTGTACACTTTATGCATGTGCCCCAAGTTTCAAGTCAATATCTATATTACTCCGGTTTTAACATTAATATGTGACTTTTTGAACTAGGGGGTTTCCTATGTTAGAACGAAGCACATTAACGATTTAATCAACATTTTTCCAAAATAACAAATGAAATTTCAACACGTTGGTTTATAATCTACAAAAGCTGATCATATTAATTTTGAGGCCGATCCCGAGGGATTAGGGATTTTGTGGGAAAAGTTAAAAAACCAAAATTTCCCCACAACTTTTCATTATCAAAAAAAGCTAATCTTCAATCTGTTTTCAGATTTGAATCCAGTCAATTCCAGTACATTTATAAAGTATGGTCGCTGGGTCACATTTTTCAATGTCCTCAAGGCAACTTTCAGTTGACCATTCTAATGTTCATATTTACAATTCAATAGAATCGGTCGGGGAGCAGAGCACACATGGTCCATTTGACCTCTGGAACTTTGAAAAGTTAGGTCAAGGTCAAAGTTTCGAGGTCACAGATCCCATTATTTCCAAAAATCGCGGTAACTTTCGGCCAATATCCTTTCCCATGCGACACTCACAAGCAACTTCAACAAACGTGTTTCTGCAATTTCCTGGTAAAGTTTCCGAGACAGATCATGCAAAATTACGCAGCTGTCACTAGTCCCAACTTGACCCCATGACCCTACTGCACCAATCTGAGCATTTTCACGGTATTCTATTATCTTTTAATTTAATCAGATTGAGTGAATTTAGTTTTTTTTTCTCTCTTCAGATCAAAGGGAAGTAATTCCAGCAAAAAAAAAATATAATATTTATACATAATAAATAAATTCTAAAGACCCCCCCCCCCCTTGGAGAGGGAGCGGCGGCTAATTCGTTTAGCAATAGTTCTTATAAATGGAGCTTATCGAAAGCTCTCTTTAAATTTTTGTTTCTGTAACAAACAATATAAGGTCTAGTGTTTCTTATTAGGGCTTTCGACTCCGTCGGAAAGACCTATTGTTATGTGTGTTTTTATTATTATTATTATTTCTTTTTTTTTTTGCTGGACATAATCCAGGTAATTTCAGAAAAACTCTAGGCACTAGAACCAAAATTCATTAAATGTTTTCAATAGAAAATCTTACTGCGTATGGAATCTCCTCTTTGTCGACAACTTCCGGTTTTGTACTTCCGGTTTTTAGAAGACACTTTATGTTCAATCATAGAAGCCCAAACACTCTAGCATTTTTTATCAAAACTTATGAAAAATTTGGATCCAGATTGTTACAATTACGTTACACATGTTACATTACGACGAGCATAATTTGCCAGCTCCTAGCTTTTTTCTAGCTCATTAACGACTCCAAACTTAGAAGAAAGGGGGGTGCTTTTCAAAATCCACAAAATCACCGAATTTTTTTTTTTTTTTAAAATTCAGATTGAAAGATATTATGAATATTACTGCATGCAACGTTTGTTTGATACCGGCTTCTAACTTCGCGTTCTATGAATGTTGAATTTTGAATGGCTTTCAAATGTTAAATTACAGTTTTTGTGCTTCGGTTTCTTAAAAGTTTCCAACGTGTTTGTCTTTAAGCATTTCACACATAACATGTACTATGCATGATCTTTCAGTTGAGAAGGTTTTGGTGCTGATCCTTGAAGGGGTTGGGGGTTTTTGGAGGGAAATGTGAAAACCAAATTTCTCCACAACTTTTTCATTTGAATTGCTATCTTCGATCTGTTTTCAAGATTTGAACTAGTCTATTCAGTCATTTTATAAAAACTATGTTCGTGGTTCACTTTTGATTTCTTAAGGGACTTTTAGGACCGAAAAGTTACAAAAAGGGGGGTAGGGTGTAAATAAAAAAAAATTCAAATTGTTCATTGAATTTTTTCTTTTCAAAATACATAGGATTTAGAGTGTCACTTTATGCATGTGCCCCAAGTTTCAGTCATATCTATATTACTTCCGGTTTTACATTAATTTGAAATTTTTGAATGGGGTTTCCTATGTTAAAGAAGGACATAAAACGCTTTCATCAAACATTTTCCAAATAAACCAAATGAAATTCACACGTTGGTTTATATTTTACAAAACTGATCATGATTAATTTTTTAGGTCGATCCCATGAGGGATTAGGGTAATTTGTGAGGTGAAAAAGTTAAAGAAATATAAATTTCCCACAGACTTTTTCATTTCAAAAGACAATCTTCAATCTGTTTTTTCAGATTTGAATCAGTCAATTCCAGTTACATTTTATAAAGTATGGTACGTGGGTCATTTTTCATGTCTCTAAGGCACTTTTCAGTTGACTCATTCTCATGTCCAGAATTTACAACTTCCTAAAGAATCGGTCTCGGGGAAGTAGACACCAAGGTCCATCTTGACCTCTGAACTTGAAAAGTAGGTCAGTTCAAAGTTTCAGGTCACAGATCCCATATTTCCAAAAATCGACCGGTACTTTCGGGCCAATAATCTTTCCCAATGCGCCTTCACAAGCAACTTCAAAAAACTGTGTTCTCAGCTTCCTTGGTAAATTTCCGAAACTTACATCATGCAAGATTACGCAGCTGTCACTGGTTCCAAACTTTGGCCACATGACCATTATCTGCACCTCAAATCCTGAGCATTTACTCGAGTAGAATTCTATTATCGTTTTATTTAATCATTATTTGAATTTTATGTTTTTTCTTCACTCTCTTGATCAGGGGAAGTAACATTCACGTCAAAAAAAATAATATATATATAACATAAATAAATAAATTCTAAAGCCCCCCCTATGGAAGATAGGAGACGCCAGAGGGACGCGTAAGATCTTACGTTCTTAAAGTCATCAACTAGACCAACTCCAGTAGTACGTCTACGGAAAGTATCGTAGCGATAAAAATTAGGAAAAGAGATCTCTTTACTTACATGTCAACTATTAAGCCTACTCATAGTGAATTTACCGCGTAGGCTCTGACAAAATACACGATACAGTGGACAGTATACTCTTTTTTTTGGAGAATATCCCATGATCTAACGGAAACCCCTGCACAGAACCAAAAGTTTGCATAATAATTTTCAATAGACAAATCTATCTAACGTGCAGTCAGTGGTAATCTCTGACAATTCCGCGTTGTCAAGCACTTCACGATAGTTGAGTATTCCCGAAGGATAGAGAGACTACTTCTATGTTCAACATAAAATGTCTCAAACAACTTCTACATTTTTTGATTCCAAACTTCAATAAGACGTCTTGGATACAGAGCATACATTAGTTACACATGGTTCATACAAACGCCTAACATTTCCAGCTTCTACTGTTTTCTCTAGCTATTAAGCTGCAAACTTTAGACAGAAGGGGGCGTGCTTTTTCAAAATCCCACAAAATCACCGCACAGAAAATATTATTTTTTAATTCAATTTGAAGACTTATTAGTGAAATACATACATCGAACATTGCATTAAGTTTAGGTTTCTGATACAGAGGCTCCTACTCCTCGTTCTATGAATCGTTTGAATTTCTTTTTAGATGGGGATTTCAATGTTAACTTTACAAATTTTTGATACTTCGTTTCATAAAAGAAATATCCACGTGTTTTCGTTAGGATTTCAAAACATACCCATTAGCATATTAGACTTTTCAGTTGAAATGGTTTTCGGTTATGATTCTGAAAGGGGATTAAGGGATCTGTGGGGCTAGTAGTTTTAAATAGTTTTTCAGGTCAAACTTTTTAATTTATTTGTATTTGCAAACCAGTTTGTGTAATTATTGTTTTAGTACATTTTTTATAACATGTCTGCATTACAAACCGAAATTTCCAGTTCTGTACCGTCTCCTAGCTAATTAGAACTCAAAGCGTTAGAAAAAGGGACGGTGCATTTCAAACATCAACAAAATTACCGAAAAAAAGATATTTCTTTAATTTCATTAAAGATAATAGTGAAATAATACATGTATGCAACGTTTGGTCTGAATACCGGCTCTACTTCACGTTCTTTGAAACCGTTGAATTTTTCGAATGGGATTTCAATGTTTGAATCTACCAATATTTTTTGTGCTTCGGTTTTCTTAAAAACGATTCAATTGTTTTCTTTTAAATTTCAAAACCAACATCTACATTTTCATAAATCGTTTAGTTGAACAGGTTTTGCGTTGTCCTAAAGGGATTTGTGATTGTAGGGGCTAGAATTTCAAAATAATTTCTTCAGCTTCAACTTTGTATATTTTTTTCTGATTTTACAACACCGTTTACTGTGATTATGAATCTTTATCATTCGTACAATTAAAAATCATTGGCCGTAGCTGCGAACTTTTTTGACCCCTTTAAAGGAGGACTTCGGAGGCTTGAAATATTAGAGAATTAAAGTTTTCTTCTTCTAAAAGTTTGTCAAGGTTCACTCTCTCTTATTTCTTATAAACGAATTAATGTGGTCTCTAATCATTAATGACCTATCCCGGAACATTCCGGTTTTGTCACTTCCTGGTTCTAATTTGATAGTCATTCTAAGAAAGATTAGAAGTTTACGCAAAAAAGCTAAAATCCTTTCACAATCTCCTCGAAGTGATGAAACTTGCAGAAATGATATTTAGCATATGTGCTAATAACAAACAAAAAAAGTCAGCGGTCGACCTACCTTCTATCTTGCGATATGTTTTCCAGCAAACAAATCTGAAAATGAAGGAATGTTCACATTACAATACACTTACAAATATGAACGGAAAATTAATTTTATTGTATATTCTTTTTTCTAACATGGGAGAAAGTAAGTTTTCAGAAATGTCAAGCAACTCAATATCTTCATTATTTACTTTTTTCAAATAATATTTTTCTGAATTTTTAAATGCCTTGTCTTGCTATCGTTATCGTAGAATTTATATGTCATTCATTCTCACGACGGTTAACGCTCTTAGGACTATCAAATTACTTTTAAGTTGACTTTACGATTGAATTTTTTTTATTTTTTTTTAATTTTTTTTTTTTATAGTCTTTTCGGCAAATATTTTTTAAAGAATATTTTTCAAAAAAATCTTTTGAGGTTCGAGACCAAACAATAATTCAGTTATTCATATTACCTTTTTTCTGGATAATCTCAGGTCGTATTATTTAAGAAGATATACCAATAAGCACCAGAACCCAACTCTAATATATGTTTCAATAGCAAACCTTTACTGCTATGGATCTCCCTTGTCCACTTCGGTTTTCGGATACTTCCGGTTTAGAAGACACTTTAACGTTTAACAATAAAATCTCCAAACAGCTTCTACATTTTTTATTCAAAAAACTTGCAATGAAAAGTTCGGATCCAGATTGTATTACCATTTAGTTACACATGTGCCTTACAAACGTAGAATTTCCAGCTCCTACGGTTTTTCTAGCATTAAGCTTGATCCAGGTTATTGGTCATAAGTGGTCAAGGTCACTATACACACATAATAGATTTTAACATTGGCAAATAGTGTTGTCCGGGCCCTAAACTCACTGAATCCCTCTTGTAGATTTAAATAATATTTCACAGAATTGTTGCCCTGGACCTAAGGAAGTGTCATGACTTGAATCCAAGTTATTCAGTCACAAAGTCAAGGTCCACTATACACATAATAGTTATTCTAAACATTGGGCAAAGTAGTTTGTCCGCGGCCACCAACCCTGCATCTCGTTGTAAGATTTAAATTATATTTCACTGAATTGTTGCCCTGGACGCAAGGGAAGTGGTCATGAGCCTTGCATCCAACGGTTATAGTCAAGGTCAAGCGTCACTAATCACATACAATAGTCTTTAACATTGCAAATAGTTTGTCCGGGCCATAACTGCTGATCCCCTCTTTTGTAGATTAAATAATATTTCACAAAGTTATTGCCTGGACTAAGGAAGCGTCTTGACCATTGATCCAAGGTTATTGGTCAAAGGTCAAGGCTCCGTTCACACTTGATGGTTTAATACATTCTGCGGCCATAACTTTTGACCTGAGTGCCATGGATTGGCATAAATTTCAAGACATTGTTGTCATAGGCACAAGAAATGTGTCATAACCTTGATCCAACAAGACGGTCTCACTAGTCAAAGGTCGATGGTCAAAATGCCACATTCAGTGGTTTAACCTTGGTCCGGACCATAAGTTTTCACTTGGGCATGGATTGGAATAAATTTCACAGAAACTGTTGGTCTAGATCCAAGGAGTGTCATGACCTTGAGCCAAGTCAGTGGTCATGATTTTAACGGTCGCAATGCACATAGTGGTTTTAACCTTTCCCAGACCATAAAGTTTTTCGACCTGAGATTGCATAGATGGACATAATAATTCACAGAAGTGTTGGGTCTAGACACCAAGGATGTTCATGACCTATTTCAAGGTCAAGGTCACAACTGCACATAGTGGGGTTTAAGACATTGTCAGGCCATAACTTTTCAATGAGTGCAGGGATCTCAATAATTTTCAACAGATTTGTTTGCCTCTAGAATAAGAGTGTGTATGACCTTGAGCCAAGGTCACTGCGTAAAAGGTCAAAATGTACATTAATGGTTTACCACTGTCTGGCCATGACGGCGCGTATATTGCTCACGCTTCGGGGGGAGCGTTGCTAATCCTCATATCAAATAATACTGTCAGCCCTGTAAACTCCTCTGAAACTACTGATCCAATTTTTAAGACACTTGATATGTAGCAAGGACATCATGGTAGTTGTGCATATTACAAGGAGATTTTGTATTCGCTAGATTGGTTACAATGTACTTGTGATAGCTTATGATAATCAGTTTTACTTCTTATCAACATTAATAAAAATGCAACTGCATGAGTTACAGATTTCTTTTTCACGCAAGATATCAAAAATCTAAACTGTTAACTAATCTGTTAACTTTTATTGTTATTTTTGTTCGCTTAGTTTCGGAGATAGCAAATATTAAACCTTATGTATTCCCTGATGCTGTGATGTCAGGCGGATCTTTGTCTGCTGAATATCTGATCATGAAGAGTGCAGAAATATATAATCATTGAGTATTAATTGTTTGCACTAATTATTGGAATTTTTCAGTCGATTTCTTCTGTTGATGATGTAGAAACTGTGGAATTTTCTCCAAGTACAAAAAAGCTGCTAGTGAGACTGGCAGACAATATGACAAGGTAAATTTCAACTTGGCTATAGATACCAGATGAGTTGTGTCCTTTAATTTAATTATAAAACTGACACGATTGATAAATAATTAGCTCACCTGAGCCGAAGGCTCAAGTGAGCTTTTCTGATCAAAATGTGTGTGTTGTCTGTCGTCGGAATCAATATTTTACATGCAAATATCTAGGGAATTTCTTTTAAAATCTTCTTCATTGGACCAGACGAGTGGATATTTACCTGAAAGCTTCCTGATATGGAGTAGATTTAAGTTTGTTTAGATAATGCCTCCCCCCCTCCTAGGGTTGGGAGGGGCCACAATAGGGGATTAAAGTTGCTAAGTACTACTGCTCTTCTTAGTGAAGCAGTGCTGAGATGAGCGATGTGGCCCATGGTCCTCTTGTTAGCTCACCTGATCAAAATTTGTCCGTTGTCTGTCGTTGTTGTTGTTGCTGTCGGCGTCGGCGTAAACTTTTCACATTGTTGATTTCTTCTCCAGAACCATTGGGCCAAATTCAACCAAACTTGGTACAAACATTCTTGGCTGTTGGAGATTCAAGTTTGTTCAAACCTAGGACCGGGCCCCCTTCAAAGGGGAGATAATCATGAAAATAAAAAAAATAGGGTGGTGTCATTTAAAAATCTTCTTCTCAAGAACCACTGGGCCAGAAAAGCTGAAATTTACATGAAAGCTTCCTGATATTGTGGAGATTGAAGTTTCTTCAAATCATGACCCCCGGGGGTATGATGGGGCCCCAATAGGGGATCAAAATTTTACATGTGAATATATAGGGAAAATCTTCTTCAGAGGAGATACGCTGCATGGCGCACGTATCAAACTAAACTGGTAACCTGTTGGCTCTCATCAATCAACAGGGTATCAGTTTAGTGTCTAATTTATAACCCGATGCTTTTATAGGTTTAATCATGAACACGATCTCAGTTCATTTAGTATTTTTTCAGTGCCTCGGCACTGACAATTTGTTGTGAGTTTAAAACCTAATCCAATGCGCTTGCGTAGATTGGAATCCTGGGTAAAAATCATTCTATATATAGAGGTCGCGTCATCAAGCTAACACTAGTCCAGGGTAAAATCAATAAACGCGGTGCACTCTATAATTAGATTGTCAGGGTTTGGCGCACAGCAGTACGTGCTGCTTGTTTTGGGTTTTTATTCTACTAACACTTTCAAAATACGACTTAAGAAAAAAAAATGGGGGGAGGGGGGGGAGAATCTGTGTACTGAAACTTCCACATAGATACATGATAAAATACCTTTTTTTTAAATCATTGTGGGTACTCTTTTAAATAGCATAAATCATTGCGGCAAACGCTCGGCCGGTTTCCTTTGAGGGATTTCACCTTTACCTGTGTTTAAGCAGTATAAAAGAATAAAAGCATTGCACTTAAAGAGGGCATTGGATTCGGAAGCACGGTTCTGAGTAAAAATGTTTCAACTTTTAGATTTCCATTTTTATGTTTACAATGCTCAATAGCAGTATTTCTAATGGTCTACAAAAAAATTTGAACGTTATTTGTTGAGGTAACAAGTGAGATACAGCACTTTCAATTCATCACTATGTAATAAAGCTTGAGTCATGTTTTTTGTTTACCTACTCTTGAATATGCTAGTAATACGTTCTGTTTAAAGGCAGATTTTTTCATATTACAAGTTTTCTGAGCACAATAAACAGTTCCTAGTGATCTTCACGATCTTCATTTTGTTTTATAACATGGTATTTTTTATGTAAAAAAACAAAGCTCGAGCCTTGTTTTACATTGTCGAAGAATTGTAAGTGCGTAATCTCTCTTGTAACTCAACAATGACGTTCAAATTTTTGCTGACCATTAGAAATACCCTAAGTGAGCATTGTAAACATTAAAAAATGGATATCTAAAATTTAAGTTAATGAAACATTTTTAGATCAGAACGTGTCCATGCGCCTTTTAATTATATGGTGTCGACTGATTGCTTGTCAATATTTTTATCGGAGAATTTAAAAGTTTTATTTTAAGGGTCTGTATGCAAAGCGATCGTTATTATTTTTGTAAAAGACTTTTTAAAAGATTACTTTTACAATCAAGGACGAGGAAATTACAACGCTTTTTCTAAATATTTTATGATGACTACTTTTCGATGCTGTTCAAAACTTGGTTTATTATCTGCACACACCCACTCGACTTTAGTGGGGAGCCCATATTATTTTTTTGGCCTGTCTGTGTCCGTTCACATGAAGTTTTGGTCAGCGTATCTCCTCCTGAAACTACTGATCAGACCCACACGACACGACACGCACTACACCTCTTAAAGTAGGTGAAACAATTAATGTACTGAAGAATTTGGTTCTGCAGAAATAGTAATGTGTTTAAAAACCACCGTAATGAAAGACTGTTTTAATGGAATCATGAAGAAATAATGTGAAGACATTTCTCTAGGTTAATAAACACAATTTCAGAAACGATCAGCAGCTAGCTTTTGCAAGTGCATTGTACATATCGAGAACTATAGTTTCATTTTAACGAAATAAAACTTTTTGTAAAATTACTGACACGCTTTGAACTGCTAGTGCAAACTGTCCTCAATTCTAGATGCTATCATGTCAAATTCTTTTGATATTTATGATTTTTATTTATGTAATCAAGAGATTATTTTGATCATAATCAATGAGTCGCACAGAGATTATCAAGATTGTGCTGACCGTCGCTTTGTTCACGGAATCAAACCTAGGTACTTGGACGTTACTCTGCACAGAATTGAATGTCATTCATGGAGGTTAATACACAATCTCGCATGAATGACTGGACACGCCATGAATTTGCACAGATTTTTCGAAATCTTGGCTATTTAGAACACAATGGGTGAAAAATATTGGAGAATTTAGCCAATCCAATCCGCAGATCCAGCTTTAATTTAATCGCCACTGTTTGTATCCTACAACTTCCCAATCAACCGATTATTAGTTCAACTGCCCAGATGGAAAGACCTAGGATTCTAAGGCCTAGCTTATTATCCGGCTTTAGAACGAACATGATGGTCTCCATCACGGGAGTCGACTTGCAAGCGAGCTCACTCTCTAGCTACACCGGCAGCTAGGCAGATTAACCCCTCACCCTTGAAGTCGCAACCATGAGCACATTCCGCAACCCATCAGCAGCTCTACAAATTTGTAGGTATTGGAAGATGTCACCACAATCATGGTAATCCGCGTGAGTCCTGCAGTCTACAACAAGTCTGTAATCCATGTGTTGTGTTTGTAGTAATTTAATTCCCACCAGGTTTTTTAAAACTTCATCTGGGAGAATCACTTTATGGATCTCTCCATGCATCTGCTATAGTAGCTAAATCCACTGCAGAAACTTGATATTATTCGTCTCGCCAGGCATCAGGCAAATGGAAATGGCAAAATTCTGTGACGCAGCCTGAGGGGTGGTACCAGATGTCAAGGACTGTACTCATTTAGTCACAAATCATTTAGCAAATATATTAACATTTTGGTCAATCAAACTTCAGATAGGCACCGTTAACATGCGGAATTCTTGGTGGGGTTGTGGGTGTGGGGGCAGTATTGTAACAAATCTTTATATCATGGTCACACGTTTGTAACCTACTGAGCTCGGTGCAGATACTCATGGTACAGGTCAATGTTTCGAAGTGAGAATCACAGGTGTCTTCGGAATATGATCTTCAAGGCCAGCTTCTGTGTCATAACGAACCACGGCATGTGCAAACCAACCCTTCTACTGACTTAAAGCCATACTTGTTCAAGTACTAAGGCAGTGTGTTTTTGGAAGTTTGCAGCTCTTCACACGGACAATGGTGACGGTGCTGTATATAGAGCGATGGGATTAAAAATAGAGCCGAATAGACTCTATCACGTGGGTCTACCAGGCCATATGTCTGGTATCCAACCCCGTCCCCAGCCCCCCCCCCCCCCTTAAGGCTACTTATGTCCCAATTATCAGGAAATGTCATACCATGTTGTAGTCCAATTATTCAGGATAATGGTCAACCATTTAGGTTTGCGTCTCCGCAGACGTGGCACGCAAACCAACCCTCACTGCTGAACAACCCACACGTGCTAAGCTTCCAGCCCTTCACCGGCAATGGTGACGTCTCAACATGAGTGATGTGAAGAAAAACAAACAAATAAAACATCAACACAAGGTCCTGCCAGGGATCTGGTATCCAAACCCCCTTCCAGCTACTCGTCTAATTATTCTGTTTACTCGTCTCCTTATGAATCTCCCCCATTTCGAGCTACTACAGTATTACTAAGCTCATTTTAAGTTACTCAATTATCAAATTTTATCCAACTCGTTGAGAGGGTCCTCTTTGTCAATTACATCAACTCAATCGTACCCCAGGTGTGCTGGACCATGCCTACCTAAATTACAAATAGGTGGATCGCCGACAGACCATTGCACGCCTTAATTTGCCTTCTCCTTTTGTTTCATGTTCCACCAAATTATCTAGGCATCCTCCAGCTTAATTCAAAGCCCGTGCCATTAACATTCAGTGCACAATATCTGTTACAATAATGTATGATGAACTTTGGCTAAATTACCAGCTTATCTGGTAGTTCTACTAGCAACGCTATGGGCTCATGTACATATTCTGTATCCCTCAGGGAGGGGGCTAAATCACGATACAACTAAAACATTAGTTCGGGGCCACATTGTTCTGGGTTGTCACTTCATTTGGTCATTATTTTGTGACCACAATATCGCAATTTGTGTCTGAGCCTCCCCTTTGTTCTTTGACGTCTCATATGGGACACATGGTGTATCGCCCGTATATCATGTACTCTAGTGAGTCATGACCCCTATAGTGGCCTAGATGCCTAGATAATTTGGTGGAACATGAAACAAAAGGAGAAGGCAAAGACCTAATGGTCAGAAATATTTTAATTTTCTTTTCATACGGATGCATGTCCAGGCCACAACCTTTTTTCTTTGCCATAGGCACATTATATAGACACATGGAAGTACATGACTACTACCACCACAGACTGTGTTGCATATTCCGTCTGTCTCTGCAATTCGTGCACAGGCCACAACTTCTAAAGTGAAAAGTTTGGTGTAGTGGTTAATGTGCTAAAAAGGGAAGTTTGGTGCAGTGGTTAATGTGCAAAAGTGGCAAGTTTGGTGTGTGGTTTAACGTGCTAAAGTGCAAGTTGGTGTGTGGTTACCGTGCTAAAAGTGGCAAGTTGGTGTGTGGTTACCGTGCTAAAGTGGCAAGTTTGTGTATGTGTGTTTAGTGCTAAAAGGGTAGTTTATATATAGTGCAGTGGTTCACGTGCTAAAAATGGCAAGCTTAATTGGTGTAAGTGGTTACTTGGTTAACTTGCTAAAGTGGCAAGTTTGGCGGTAGGGTTTAGTGCTAAAATGGCAGTTTGGTGCATGTGGTTCACATGCTAAAGTGGCAAGTTTGGTGTGTGGTTCTCGTGCTAAAGTGGCATGTTTAGCATAGTGGTTTTAAGTGCTAAAGTGGAAGTTTGGTGTGTGCATGGTTCCGGTGCTGCCTTTAGTTCGAGGGTCCCGAGTTCGATCCTCACCATGGGCTTTTTAACCTTTCATTTTCATGAAGTACATATCAAATTTATTGTGGGGGACATTGGAATTGGGGGACATTGTTCCAATGTATTGGCGGACTGGGGAGTGCGTTGGGGTAGCTGTCACTAATTTCTGCGCCAAATCGTCTCTCCTTCCCACCTGCCTCATGCAGGGGAAGTACATTAGAATACCCGACCTCGTAAATAGGTTCAGTGGTCTGTATATCTCTTGTACAAGGCAGTGAAGTAAATGAAACGTCAGTGAAGTAAACTGCAAAGTCAGTGAAGTAAAATGCAAAGTCAGTGAAGTAAATGCTGTTTAGTGGGGCTCATGGCTAGTTTCATAGCTGGTGCCACATCACCTCTCAATAAGGGAGGGGATGCTACAGTCTCCTGGTTGAAGTTTTAGTACTTATTGTTAACCAGGTAACACTGAGGAGACTGGTGAGATGCGGCAGATACTCTACTTCGCCTAGGACGTGTTTCAACGTTCAGGCCTGGGTACCTATGTCACAATAGGGCCCCCTGTGTTTCCCTATGTTGTAGTTAAACTGGTACAACTGGTTGGGCGCCTCCCAGTTCCCCACAAAAAAATTTGTATGCAACCTTTTCCAACACTATGTAAGTTATATAATGTGTCACACCAATAAAGATTTAAGTTGTATATATCTTGTCTGTTGTGAAGCCACGTAGCTTGCCGGAATTACAGGCAGCCAGCTCAGGTTGGGCATACTACTGAGTCCTATATCGTAATTTCACAAATTAATCAGGTCAAGGACCCACTAGTTGATCGGCAATGCTGATCAGATGTCTAGTCATCTGGGTGTATTGCTTATTTTGCGTTTCCTTGACCATTGCCGATCAGATGTCTAGTCATCTGGGTGTATTGCTATTTTGCGTTTCTTGACCCTTCGTATTCACATGCCCTGCGAGATGATATTCAATGACTTTAAGAAACTTTTATGATTTTGTTCATAATAGTTATGCAATGACTCATATAAGATTCTTGACAGTTCATGAAATAAAATTCATGAACATATTCATAACTCAATAATATTATTTAATGAATAATGAAGAATATTATTATGAACTTTATATTGAAGTGAAATTCTCTGAATAATTTCAACACTTTTCAAGAACATACATGATTCATGAACATTCACGATTCATGAACGTTCAGATCTTTCATAATAAAGAGTTTTGTTACCATTCTTTTTTTTAAAGTGTTATGTTCTTGTGGAATGTTATGCCAACATTAAATAGCTTGCATTTCATATTTTCATTTGGTATAAACAATATTTTTAACAACAAGATATAAGTTTTGTTGGTAATTGAATCTAAAAAAATTTAACTCTGATTTTGAATTTGGTTCCAAATCTGCCAAATGAAATTTAGCTTTTGGTCTTTTAAACACTTTTAACTAAGAAATCTTATCAAAATTCTATTAAGCATTTCACCACTATGTTATTATTGACTTTCCATTAAATTTACAAGAGAGGGCATGCAATGCCTCAAACCAATTGCATTCTTAGAAATAGAAGTGTGATTCAAGTTCCTCTTTGTAACTGACATGTACTCATGTGAAATGGCAGTCCAGCAGTGAAAAATGCAAATTCTGCTATTGTAATATTCTTGAATGTTCGTGAACTTTAATGAATTTACATATCTTGAATGTTCATGAAGATTCATGAATTTACACCCTCGCCATTTTGTTCATGGACTACTCTAGTCATGAATAGTCATGAATCTTATTTCATGAATTAAATTCATGACAATTGACTTCATGATATCCAATAAGTTTCAGTAGGAGTTCATGAATTATTCATGAGATGATCTCACCTGGTTCAGAATATAATTCATGAATTTCTTCTAATTGTTCTTGAAGTATTCCTAATCATCTCGCAGGTAGTCAAAATTAAGAATGCCCCAATGCCAGGCTGTCGGTCCAGTCAATCAGGCCAATCTCTTGATTAATTTTTAAAAAAAATGATAATAATAAATAAAATTAATAGAAAACTAAGCACCATTCTCTCAAATAAGATAATCTACTGCACTGATCTCATAAGTCTTTTTCCAAAAGCTAAACTTGTAATAAAGTTAAGATACATTTCAGCTTAGTATAATTATTGATAAATCAAGTAAAAATTAAATGGAAAGAATATTTAATATCATTAGTTTCCTGCACATGGGAAAAAAACAGCACTTGAGAAAAATAATTTGTTCTAAATGCTATATTCTTGTTAATTTTTAGAAAGGAAAAAACACTGCTAAAAAAATTAATACCTTTCTAAGTTTTCTCTTTTTCTTTCTTTTTTTTTTTTTTTTTTTATTGAACATTTTTGAAGATTTATGTTATTATTTCCAAATAATAATAATTTACCCCCCCCCTCCCAAAAAAAAAAAAACCACATACATATTAAACAAAAACCCAACCAACAAACATACAAACACCATCAACA
>CAJDSM010046327.1:0-11039 GCA_903981925.1 Ostrea lurida | reverse complement strand
AATTAAAGATTGTAATGCTGGTTAGTAAAGTTCTACAAGCTTTATCTTACTACTAACTCCACAGCTGTTAAAGAGTCATTTCAGAGATACATTTACTGTTCCACTATACATATTCCAGAAGTGGTGTCAATAAATGTGGATTCTCAAAAACTCGAAAAGAGCTTTAGAAACTTTAAAGTCAAGATTTTTGGCATCAAAAGGTATGGATTTCTCCACATTTATAACAAGTTGCCCCCGATAAATTAAAACTCAAGGCTTTTAAGGATAATAGATAATTGCTTTTTGAACAAAAACGGCACCCGAAAAAACACGTTTCTGGTCGTTGGGAAAACAAGATTATATTTTCGTTAAAACCACTCTGGATTCCCACCCAGGTACTCCTGAGTAAGATATTAATGAGCATGCATGGTTTTCTTAAGACATACTATTTATGTAGTTTTTGAAGACCATGATCATTCACAACATCTGTGGTATTCCTCTGGACTAATTGTGCCCCCTTTTGACAGACTTATTTTTTATATTAAAGAAGCAGACTTTGTTCAAAACTGTTACGGGCATAAAAATCAAAAAACTTCCGGTCCTTCAACTTACATAGATATGATAGATGATGCTTTATCAATTAACATGCAAATTTCTTATAATGTATGTCATTTGATATATCATGACGAACTCGAAATAAGGAACCACAGAATGCTTCCTATTTGATATTTTACTTTATATTGACTCTAGTGGCAGAACCTAACACTATATATATATGAAGAATGATGACTTTGACTTTGCAATCGTCAACTTTGCCTATGTAATAATTACCAATATCACCTGCTTATGGTGTTTGATTTGATACGCAAGAGCATGCCATGCGTATGAGGACTTTTTAAAGCGAGGCCAACTGCTAACAGAAAAGTTGATGTTTATAATGAATGTCGTTTAAAGTCATCATTTCGCAATTCTACGGTCGTATAATGACCTTGTTTGCGATTACAAATTATCACCAAGTCACATGTTGACTGATTTGTTCCATACCCTTTGTTAGACTGTCATTTTCGTACTAGATTTGACGACGGGTAACCCCGTTTACTTTGTTTCGACTACGGGCTCACGGCGATGTGCCGGTCAGCAGATAGGCTTACTCCTCCATGGGCACCTGATCCTGCTTCGCTTTTTCCGGAGGTCGTGTTTTTTGGGACTATGTTTACGTTTAATACATTGTTTACTCGCCAGTTTATACTTAAAACACAAATCTCTACGCAGAGTTGTCGTTCTTATCCTCACATACACGTGTGTGGGGTAACGAACGACAACTTTGCATAGGGATTGCTTAAAAAAAGGTCCATGTTATGGCAGACGTTGGCAGAAACCCTTACTGCTATGGCCTGAGCGATAGCATAGGCCTAAAATTGTGTATTTCACCTCAACTGGTGACGTCTCAGTATGGGTGAAATTTCTCGATGGACGTCACAAACTAGCCTGTGCCTCCAAAATAGCTTAAATCATTTTTGTTTTTAAGTTGTCCTTTTGTGTATTGCGACAACCAAACTTTCCTTTGACCACCACATCGCTTCATCTTCCTACCAAGTTGGTATAAACTGCGAATGATACTGGACAGACATTTGCAGTAGGTCCTTGTGTCCAAGATATCAAACAAATGAAGAAGAAAGATAATTTGTAAAATATTTTAATGACTAGAATGTTCCTTAAGACATTTAGAAGTTTCTAACACGTGAATCCGCTCTCTGCTCCTCATTACGTCAACACTTCCTTTCTTTGGCAATTGTCACTCTCTGGAAAAAGTATCAATAGAATCCTGTTAGATACATACACAAACAACCTCGGTTGTAAGATCTATGATAAATGTGGTTTTAATTATTCATAGGGAAAAAGCATTGTTAGCAAATGTCGAGAAAAACACAGCAATGTAGATATTTGGTGTTATTGCCATTAAAATTTTAATGTCGAATTAATATTGACGTTTACAGCTTGGATAAGAATTAATGTTGGACAGTGCGGGGACCGTGGGTATCTTTTAAATCTGTTAATAATAGCATGACACATACTCGCATTTAGCTGAGGCAGGCATGGGTAAGTTTTCCCATCTTCTCCACAGACTGGTTTGTAATCCAATTACAGACGCAAGGGCATTTTTCCTGGGAAACTACTTTACTTCACTGTTAAAAAATGAAATACAATGTATGAGCATTTCAATTTGGACAGTACGTACCTTATAAAGTAGTATATTAATAAACTATTAAAGTGGCATAAGAATTGTTGATAGTGAACCAATAGTTTAGCATGCACTACTCGCATTTAGCTGAACATGCATTGGGTAAGTTTTGCCATCTTCTCACAAACTGTCTATAATCCAATGTACAACGCAGGGGCACTTTCCTGGGAAACTACTTTTACTTCACTGTTGAAAAATGAATACACTGTATGAGCATTCAACTTGAACATCGAAACTTCAAAAAGTTAGTGTACATGTATTATGAAACTATTAAAGTAAAATACGTAGGATACAAATCAGAATCTTAAGTGTTTGATAGTGAACCAATAGTGTAGCATTGCACATACTTCGCATTTAGCTGAACATGCATTGGGGTAAGTTTCCCATCTTCTCCACAAACTGGTTTGTAATCCAATGTACAGACGCAGGGGCACTTTCCCTGGAAGCGACTTTCACTCCACTATCGAAATGAATATGTTTTAGAAACATCTCTACAAATTCAAGACAAATTGAATTTCTGTGGATTGTACATCTTTTCTACTTACTCGCACTTGGCGGTACACTCATTTGGATAGTTTTGCCGTCGACTCACACACGGGTAGATAATTGTAAGGACAGGCGCATGGACATTTACCTTGGGATGCAATCGCAACATGCTATGCAAGAAAAAGAAAATTGCAGTTAAAATCACCGCTAGAATAAGCCTGATAGATAGACGTTGTATGACCTAATATACTTACTCGCACTTGCGTTACCTCATTTGGATGGTCTTGCGTCGACTCCACACACGGGTAGATAATTGTAAGGACAGGCGCATGGGCATGTTACCTTGCGGATGCAATCGCAACATTTCTATGCAAGAAAAAGAGAACTGAAGTAAAATAACCGGATTATTAAAGTTATGGTAAGACGTGGTGATTTACTTACTCGCAATCAGCGGCACACTTATTGCTGTAGGTTTTCCCATCAACCCCGCATACAGGTCGGTAAATTCGAGGACAGGCACAAACTTTAGAGCATTCTCCCTCAGACGCAATCTCAACATTCCTGTACAATAAATTGATATATAAAAGTATTAAAAACCTCGTTTCATGTTCCTATGAGTCCAAAGGACAGGGAGTTTTAACGTCAGTGTTTTATCGGGGATGCGAGAGACAAATTCCCAACCCCACGCGAGCATTAGCGGATTTTGCAATGGGTTTTTTTGTTCTCCAAGATTGATGCCATTAAAGATTGGAATGCTTTGTCTTCAGAAACAACTTATGCAATAATATAACAGTTGTCGGCAAAGCTTAAGTTTTTAAAAAGCTGTAAAGTCGCTATTAGCCAGCAAAGACACGTGAAGTCAACATGACGTCATGTCAGTTTTTAATACATATTTTAAAATTAAATCCTAGCCCTACGTTTCAATTCATATCCAAAACATGCCATTTTCCCAATTTTATGCCACTATTTCATCAAAACTTGACAAAATTCCGATACTAATCTTGTATTATAATAGTACATGCATTTATTGTTAATTGTTGGTTTGGTTTTTTTATAATTATTATTTTACTTTTGTCAAGTTTTGGGTTTTTAAAAAAAAAAATTTATTCATTTTTTTTTTTTTTTGATTTTATTTTGGGTTTTTTTTGCCTGTATGCTCAATATATTCATCATGTAATTATAAGGACACCATTGGAAATAAGCTTTTATGACTATCCTTATACAGGTGACTTCGATAACTGAACTCGATCTCTCGAAAGTTCTCGATCTCTCGAAGTGAAGTCCGGTCCCGATTTTTTTCTCTATAAAGTAAGCAAAATTTACTCTCGATCTCTCGAACGTTCGATCTCTCCGGTTCTGATCTCTCGAAGTGAATTTGGTCCGTAAAACATATTTCATTTTTTTCATCTCGAAGTGGTCGTTAGAGTATACAAAACATCAACAAAGGTGTCTAACTTATACTCCGCTTGACTACCTGGACCCCGAGGGGTGCATGGCGAAGGCAATTAAAAGTTTACAAAGGGAACGTGCCGCCCGCGCTGCTTTGATAGGGTGGACACAGGTAACGATTTGAAAGTTTAATTGGTCAATTATCACTTTTCATCTGAAAGAATGTTGCTTAGGTTGAGTATAATGACTACGTGTGTGGATAAAATTTATGATTGTTTTGCCGAGACCATGCAAGAGTATATTTGAGACGATTCATTTTGAGAAAAATGTTTTGTGAAACATGTTTTGTAAAATACACGTTTATCTCTGCACTAAAAGAGAAACAAATAATATTATGAACTATCAATACATGTATTTTTTTATTTTATTTATGCACGATAAAGTGCTAGTCAATATTACCTGAGGAATAAGAGAAAATATAGAAGTTAAATATCGTTGATAAACATTTCCGGTTACGTAAAATTGACCGTAATGGTCGGACATTCAATTTCGGATTAAGCCGACTTCGATCTCTCGAACTCTCGATCTCTCAAAGTTTGTCTTGTCCCTTGAACTTCGAGTTATCGAGAAGTCACCTGTATTCTGTTATATTTTACACCTGAATAAAATGAACTGAAATTGATATTTTTCATTAATTTTATTTCACGTGATCACCTGCGCCGATTCTCTATTGGTTAATCTTTTAAAGAATTGAGGTTGATTTTTCGATCACATACCTGAACAACAAGTAAAGTGTAATGAACATTATTTTGTTGTTTAATATAAAATTAAATGATAAGAAATAAATATTATTTTTTTCGGTGTGATATGCAGTTATCACCGAGATTTTAGACGTAAACTTTTCATCAATGGGCTTCGCGCAATGATGAGTTTTTACCATCTATAATTCAGTGATACCTGCATCACCCGAAAAAATATAAGATTCAATTCTAATATCATCTATAAAACAACAAAAAAAGAGAATTTAAAATTGTAATATTCATTTTATTATTTTTTTGAAATTACAAGATTTTTAGATACTAAATTATCGTTATTGTTGACCAATTTATTTCTTTAAACGAAACAGTCAAAACATCCTACGATCTTGACAACGCTCCACTTTATCTAATGTATCGCGGGGAAAAACATTTAAACAGAACTTACGCTGCTGAGCACCGCAAGCGTTGATAGGTCACCCCATCGACTCCGCACACAGCCTGTAGTCTGCGTGCAGTGCTATTGGTCGTGACATTTCGCCCTTACTTAAAACCCTAACACCCCTAATAGGAAAAGAAAAATTAATGTCTTTGAAGTTACATTACAAAAAAAAAAGAATAAAAAAAGAAAGAAACACACTTCGAGCAGTTACTTGTTGGACATACTTGCAGTTGCAACACATCTGTCCATAAGACCTGCCGTCAACCCCACACACAGGGTTTATTCTCTCGTGCATCTACAGCAAAAACCAGAGTCCTCCGCAGCCTTAGCACTCTTGAAAAAGGCAAATGATGGACAAATCCATAATATTCAAATTGTACTTAGGGCCATAGCAAGGTGCACACTTTTTCAATATATAAGGGAGATTATTGGAATGGTCAAGAAGCCAACTGTCAGTACATGAATACCAATCGAACTTCTGAATGCAAGGTTGTAATCCAAGGACATAGGCCATGCGATTTGAACTTACGATGGAAAACACTGATTCCTAGATCAAAAGTAAGTTCGCCTAAGTTTATAGTCCCCGCGCAGGCCATACGGACGTTTTCGAAGAATATATCGTTATATTTTTTGCCCAACTCCTTGTTTTGTATTCTATTTATGACTTACAAGACTGATCACCGTCGTTATCTTTGCCTTTACATCCGACCACAGGCAAAATAAACGTGTCATGTACTCACGCGCATTCCATTAGCATGCGTTGTCGTACTGAAGCCGTCATTTTCCAAGACCGGAGCAAGGATCTTAGGACATGGACAAATAGGAGGACTTCTAGCCTGCGACCTCTAGCGTGACCAAACACAGCAACAAAATAGAAAACTGCATAGTGTGGATCTGTACAAAAATATGATTATCTCAATATAGTTATAATCATTAGAAAAATGTCTTGTTAACTGCTAAAAGCATTTCGTCTACAAACTGTTTACATATTGAATTAATATCATTTGTATTGTTGATAAAATTGTTTAGTTATAATGTCTTTAAACAATTATAATATCAAACACAAGATGTGAAAATCATGTCAACATAAACCCTGCAAAGAAAATTCTCCATTTATTTAGAACCCATCGAGAAATTCAATATAAAGTCGCCCATACAGCAGTAAATACATAGATAGATAGATAGATTTATTCGGGTTAAAAATAATGATACAGGGTGATATTAATAGCTATTTAAATGACCAGAATATATCCATATCAGGGACAATCTTTAAAATGTTCTGCAAATCATAAGACTAGACATGAAATGAAATACCATTGATTTACACCTAAGGATAGCCCATGAAAGCATTCAATGGGTTCTAAGTTGTAACAGAAGAAAAAAAAAATAACGACCAAAAAATATATAATTAATAGGATGCAGACAAAGATTTTACTAATATGGATAATTAAAGCGCCTTATACGGATATCCAGGTATTTAAAAAAACTGTATCACGTTGAAAGTAAAACTAACAACGTATTAAAATTAACAATAAATAATTACAAAGTATCACAGATTACTCTGAAGTAGATATTAAGAGCATGCATGGTTTTCTTATACATACTATTTATGTAGTTTTTGGAGACCATGTCTTCCAACAATCTGTTGGTATTCCTATGGGGACTAATTGTGCCCCCTTATTGACAGACTTATTTTTTATATTCACAGAAGCAGACTTTGTTCAAAACTGTTACGGGATAAAAAAAAAAACTTGCCGTGTCTTCAACCTTAATAGATATATAGATGATGTCTTATCAATTAACATCATAATTTTCATAATTATGTCCATTTGATATATCTGACGAAACTCGAAATAAGGACACACAGAATCTGCTTCCTATTTGAATTTTACTTTAATAATTGACTCTAGTGGCAGACTAACACTACATATATATATGAAAGAATGATGACTTTGACTTTGCAATCGTCAACTTCCTATGTAATAATGTACCAATATACCTGCTTAGGTGTGATTTGATACGCAAAGACATGCATGCGTATGCAGGATTTTTTAAGCGAGGCCAACTGCTAACAGAAAAGTTGATGTTATAATGAATGTCGTTTAAAGTCATCATTTCGCAAATTCTACGGTCGCTATAATGACCTTGTTTGCGATTACAAATTATCACCAAGTCACATGTTGACTGATTTGTTCCATACCCTTTGTTAGACTGTCATTTTCGTACTAGATTTGACGACGGGTAACCCCGTTTACTTTGTTTCGACTACGGGCTCACGGCGGGGGTGACCGGTCAGCATATGAGGCTTACTCCTCCATGGGCACCTGATCCTGCCTTCGCTTTTTCCGGAGGTCCGTGTTTTTTGGGACTATGTTTACGTTTAATACATTGTTTACTTCGCCAATTTATACCTTAAAACACAATCTCCTACGCAGAGTTGTCGTTCGTTATCCTCACATACACGTGTGTGAGGGTAACGAACGACAACTTTGCATAGGAGATTGCTTAAAACAAAGGTCCCATGTTATGGCAGACGTTGGCAGGAACCCTTACTGCTATGGCCCTGAGCGATAAGCATAGGCCTAAAATTGTGGTATTTCACCTACAACTGGTGACGTCTCAGTATGGGTGAAATTTCTCGATGGGACGTCACAAACTAGCCTGTGCCTCCAAAATAGCTAAATCATTTTTGTTTTTAAGTTGTCCTTTTGTGTATTTGCGACAACCAACACTTTACTGCACACCACATCGTTCATCCATCTCCTACCAAGTTGTATAAACATGCGAATGATACTGGACAGACATTTGCAGTAGGTCACTTGTGTCCAAGATATCAAACAAATGAAGAAGAAAGATAATTTGTAAAATATTTTAATGACTAGAATGGTTCCCTTAAGACATTTAGAAGTTTCTATACACGTGAATCCGCTCTCTGCTCTCCATTACGTCAACACTTTCCTTTCTTGGCAATTGTCACTTCTCTGGAAAAAAAGTATCAATAGAATCCTGTTAGATACATACACAAACAACCTCGGTTGTAAGATCATGATGTAAATGTGGTTTTAATTATTCATAGGGAAAAAGCATTGTAGCAAATGTCGAGAAAAACACAGCAATGTAGATATTTGGGTTGTTATTGCCATTGAAATTTTAATGTCGAAATTAATATTGACGTTTACAGCCTTGGATAGAATTAATGTTGGACAGTGGCGGGGACAGTGGGTACTTTTAAATCTGTTAAATAATAGCATGACACATACTCGCATTTAGCTGAGCAGGCATTGGGGTAAGTTTTCCCATCTTCTCCACAGACTGGTTTGTAATCCAATGTACAGACGCAAGGGCATTTTCCCTGGGAAACTACTTTTACTTCACTGTTAAAAATGAAATACACTGTATGAGCATTTCAATTTGGACACCGTACCCTTATAAAGTAGTATATTATAAAACTATTAAAGTAGGCATAAGAATTGTTGATAGTGAACCAATAGTGTAGCATTGCACATACTCGCATTTAGCTGAACATGCATTGGGGTAAGTTTTGCCATCTTCTCCACAAACTGGTCTATAATCCAATGTACAGACGCAGGGGCACTTTCCCTGGGAAACTACTTTTACTTCACTGTTGAAAATGAAATACACTGTATGAGCATTTCAACTTGAACATCGAACTTCAAAAAGTAGTGTACATGTATTATGAAACTATTAAAGTAAAATACGTAGGCATACAAAAATCAGAACTTAAGTGTTGATAGTGAACCAATAGTGTAGCATTGCACATACTCGCATTTAGCTGAACATGCATTGGGGTAAGTTTTGCCATCTTCTCCACAAACTGGTCTATAATCCAATGTACAGACGCAGGGGCACTTTCCCTGGGAAGCGACTTTCACTCCACTATCGGAAATGAATATGTTTTAGAAGACATCTCTACAAATTCACAGACAAATTGAATTTCTGTGGGATTGTACATCTATTTCTACTTACTCGCACTTGGCGGTACACTCATTTGGATAGGTTTTGCCGTCGACTCCACACACGGGTAGATAATTGTAAGGACAGGCGCATGGACATTTACCTTGGGATGCAATCGCAACATTGCTATGCAAGAAAAAGAAAATTGCAGTTAAAATCACCGGCTAGAATAAAGCCTGATAGATAGACGTTGTATGACCTAATATACTTACTCGCACTTGGCGGTACACTCATTTGGATAGGTCTTGCCGTCGACTCCACACACGGGTAGATAATTGTAAGGACAGGCGCATGGGCATTTACCTTGCGATGCAATCGCAACATTTCTATGCAAGAAAAAGAGAACTGAAGGTAAAATAACCGGATATATTAAAGTTTATGGATAAGACGTGGTGATTTACTTACTCGCAATCAGCGGCACACTTATTGCTGTAGGTTTTCCCATCAACCCCGCATACAGGTCGGTAAATTCGAGGACAGGCACAAACTTTAGAGCATTCTCCCTCAGACGCAATCTCAACATTCCTGTACAATAAATTGATATATATAAAAATATTAAAAACCTCGTTTTCATGTTTTNTCAACATTCCTGTACAATAAATTGATATATAAAAGTATTAAAAACCTCGTTTTCATGTTCCTATGAGTCCAAAGGACACGGGAGTTTTAACGTCAGTGTTTTATCGGGGGATGCAGAGACAAATCCCAACCCACGCGAGCATTAGCGGATTTTGCAATGGGTTTTTTTGTTCTCCAATGATTGCAATGCCATTAAAGATTGGAATGCTTTGTCTGTCAGAAACAACTTATGCAATATCATAACAGTTGTCGGCAAAGCTAAGTTTTTAAAAAGCTGTAAAGTCGCTATTAGCCAGCAAGACACGTGAAGTCACATGACGTCATGTCCAGTTTTGTTAATACATATTTTTAAAATTAAATCCTAGCCCTACGTTTCAATTCATATCCGAAACATGCCATTTTCCAATTTTATGCCACTATTTCATCAAAACTTGCCAAAATTCCGATACTAATCTTGTATTATAATAGTACATGCATTTATTCGTTAATTGTTGGTTTGGTTTTTTTTTTATAATTATTATTTTACTTTTGGCAAGTTTTGGGGTTTTTAAAAAAAAAAAATTATTCATTTTTTTTTTTTAAATTTATTTTTGGGTTTGTTTTTTGCCTGTATTGCCTGTCATGACTCAATATATTCATCCATGTAATACCTATAAGGAAACCACTTGCGAAATAAGCTTTTATGAGTCATCCTTTATACAGCGTGACTTCTCTCGATAACTCCGAACTTCGATCTCTTCGAAGTTCTCGATCTTTCTCGAAGTGACAGTCCCGGTCCCGATGTTTTTCCTCTATATATAAGGTAAGCAAATTTACTTCTCCGACTCGGTTCGAACGTTCGAGTCTCTCGAGTTCTCGATCTCCTCGAAGTGAAATTTGGCGGACTCCCGTAAAAACACTATTTCATAGTGTTTTTCACTCTCCCGAAGTGGGTCGTTTAGAGCTTAGTACAAATACATCAACAAAGTGTCGAATTACAAAAATCCGCTTGGAGCTTACCTGCGACGCCCCCGAGGGAGTGCAGTTGGCGAAGGACAATTAACAAGTTTACAAAGGGAACGTGCGCCCGCGCTGCCTTTGAATAGGGTCGCGACACAAGGTAACGATTTTAGAAAAGTTTAATGGTCAATTATCACTATTTCATCACTGAGAATTGTGTTTGCTTAGGTTCGAGATATAATTCTTCTCTTCC
>CAJDSM010046325.1:0-10096 GCA_903981925.1 Ostrea lurida | reverse complement strand
ATGAATGCTATGAATAAATTATGGAGAGAGAGACGAGAGAGAGAGAGAGAGAGAGAGAGAGACAGAGATAGAGAGAGAAGGAGGAGAGAAGAGAAAGAGAGTGAGAGAGAGAGAGCAGAGAGAGAGAGAGAGAGAGAGAGGACTACTCAGTTAGCGGAAATTTTTGCCAGGAAATGTAACAGGCACGTTGACGTTTTAAATATATGTTAATAAAAAAAATCTATTCCGTAAACAATTAACAATTAAAAACAAAAACGTCAAGTGTCTGCATGTGGAAACGTAAAACACAAGATCTTCCGAGATCATGGGTCTCTATTTGGCAGCCCTCCATCAGATTAGAAACCCATTAGGGCTTGAGGCGGCCCCCCACGACACGCTCCGGCATCTTATAATTGTATCTTATCGAGATTGTCGAGTCATTCTCCTACTATGATTGAAAATAGAATATTTTGTTTAAATACGGATGGATTATCTATAGCGCTAAACATGAGTCACTTAATTGATATTGGGAGCAAATCAATTATTTATAGAGAATTTCAGATCACAGGTAAAAATATAGAATATATGTAAATAATTTAATTACATACATTGAACTCTACTCTATATAATAATACATAATATGCTTATTCACCAATCATGGGCTTCAGGGGGCATTTACTTTTATAACAGTTAGAATCACAATAAAGTACAATATAAACGCATCGTTTTTCAACTTCAAGAAACTAGGGGTATGTAATATTGTATAAACATGAAACCCACGAAATTACAGTGTTTGAAAGTAGGGCAATGTTTCAAAGAGATACAAATAGTGGATAAAAATCAAACAACAATACGACATGTAGTCAGCCATAACACACAGTTGTAAAGGTGGCTGTGAATTACAGAGTGTAACCAAGGGACGGTGTCTAGCAAAGTCGACTGACTGCAAACTCGTACTCCAAGTAAACGCCCCATTCATATCAAAGGCAAGAGTAATACAGAACATAAAAAGACATATATAAAAGTTGGGGGAAAATACACACAGGAAACAGCAGAATTCATTCATTTATTCTAATGCTATGAATTTAACTAAAGTGTATTCTAATCAAATTATATACTTAGCAATAAGATTCAATTAGGATTTTTTAGAAATAGTAAATTTAATCAGACATTGTCTATTTCAGAGTTTCATAGATCTATTAAATATAACATCTCTCTCTCTCTCTCTCTCGCTCTCCATAATTCATTCATAGAATTCATTCATTTATTCTAATGCTATGAATTTAACTAAAGTGTATTCTAATCAAATTATATACTTAGCAATAAGATTCAATTAGGATTTTTTAGAAATAGTAAATTTAATCAGACATTGTCTATTTCAGAGTTTCATAGATCTATTAAATATAACATCTCTCTCTCTCTCTCTCTCTCTCATGTCAAACCAGACAATTTCACTCTACATAGAGTTTCGTGACACTTTCGCTTTATTAGGGACATGAGCAATCAGAAATTGCACATCTCCGCCATCGTTACATTACAAATCTCCGTATGCATTACACAAAAATGAGGAAAATTATATAAAAATGACGCACTAACACAACCACGAATACATCGGTCGTTTCTGCGGCTGATAATACAGTGACGGATCCAGGATTTGTCGAAAAAAAGGGGGGGGGGAGGTCCTTTGAAAAAAGGGGCCTGCTATACGTCGCTGGCTAGAGGTATAGGATGAAGCCCCCGGAAACTCCTGGGTTCAAGGGCTTTTAAAGTTATTTCTAGGGGTTTGTTTAGCTATGCATGTAAATTCTGGTAATTTGATAATGTTACATGATGTATGTAATGTGCAAATGTTTATGACTGTTCCAACTCTTACTTGTAAATGACATTGTCTTAATTTATATGGCGTGGCCCTTTTCACAAAAAATCTTACGACTAAGATCAAAATTTTGTGTCAGCCTTATGCTCAGCTGGGTGCCACTATGCCCCAAGTAAGAATGCAAGCTTGTCATCAATTTATATACTTATGTTTTGCTCATTTGAAAATAGATGAATGATGAATTATAAATGAATTACTGTATTTTGAAATAGTCATCTTAATCGTAAGATTTTTTGTGAAAATAGAAGGTATATTGGATGAAATAGAAACTGTAAAATCATGCTTTTTGATTAATCAATCCTTCCGCCACATAATATAGTCCCTACCAAACCCTTTCAAAATCTGAATTGACACAAAATTTTTCAACTGGACAGGGTTCAATTGTAAATGTGTAATATGTTTGCACCGAAGGGGTCAGTATTGAACCCGTAAGTACTTAGTGATATCGTCCTGCGCAGCTGTTCTCAAAAGCTCAGCCTACAACATCCTTAATTAAAGACCCAGAAAAAAATACTGTACGGTTTCTTCACGGATCACTGAACATGGGAGGAGATTATTACCACTTTTGTACCAAATTTGGCCCCACCCTGGGGTCAGAACCCTTATCCCAGGGACCACCAAATTTACAATTTTAGTAAAGGCCTTCCTGCTCTGCATCACTATGCATTTGGTTTCTCTCAGACATGTGCAGGTGTAAAGATTTTTGAAAATTGGTCACTTTTGGGCAGTTTTTGCCCCGCTCCCAAGGGCCCAGAGACCTGAAATTTACAATTTATGTGCCCCTTGTCCCAAAGATGCTTCATACCAAATTTGAAAAGAATTGTACTGGTGATTATCAAGAAGAAGTTAAAAATGTTCAATTGTTATTGGACGACGAATGACGGATGAAGACCAATTGCAATTGGTCACCTGAGTTTACTCAGCTATAGTCGCCTCCAGTTACAAACCGGTAGTGGACTAATCAGGACAACTCTAGAAGTAAAAAGAAAAATCTTGAGTGTTTAAATTTGTTTTTAATGTAAACCGCTATTTATTTAGCAAAAGTCTGCATCATGCAAATCCTTTATCACCTGTGTACATGTGTACTATATGGTTTTGTACATAAACACCTGTGTACTATATCATTTGTACATAAACAATAAAACAATCAGAAATTTCTACATCGTACAATGCTGTCCTCTAGTGTCATACACAAAACAATTCAGATTTAATAAGACATCTCTCATCACTACGGTAACAAAACCTTTTACAAGTCACATGATCACCGCTGACTTCAGCATCTACCCTACATATCTAGTCAGCAAAAAAAAAAAAAAAAAAAAAATACAAAAAACAAAATTCACTTTTCAGCAGAAAATGCTTATTGTTCTACAAGTAAATCAAATCCAATGTAAAAATCTGAAGAAGAAAAAAATCGTGACATGAAAGTTTAAAAGAACTGTTGTTTTTTGTGCACGAAGAGACTACGCAGCTAAATCTAAATATTTGTTAGAAGTCTAGAGAGACAGAACGTAGACACCACTGTCTGTATTCAACAACACGGGAATTTGTCTAAAAAAATCCCCAATTACAGCCACTTCACCCAAAAACTTAACAAATTACAAAAATTAACATTGAACTGGAAACTCGTATTTAATACCTGATTAAACATTTGGGAATGTCTCTGATAGTCTATACTGGAATGTTCTTCCTATCTACGCATGCGATCCACATTTTGATTCAATTTCCTCTCAAAATTTATTATCCTTCAAAAATTCATGTCTATTTAAATCTAAAAAAAAATCATGCGACACTATTCTATCAAACCTTCTTCAGAATTGCAACAGCACCATAGATATGAATATGACCAAAAAAAAAGTCAAAAACATGAAACAATACTGAAGACTTGATATAACAATTCTGTAAACACAATGCCTTCCACAAGGGCATGAACTCTGTCCTGCTTTCCTATCACTGAACAAATTGAAGTGTATGTACCACGGATAAATTAAATAAAGGACAATTGCTTCATCGCTCAAGTTCAACACCAGAGACATGATCAAGAGACGCAATGTTGAATGAGTCGATGACCTTGACCTTTGAGGTCACATTTTTGTGATGGAGGCTCTTATCAAACATCCGTAAAAGCGACCTCTCCCAATCACTTAAACTGAGAACGTTTGATAGAGACGTTTTCTAAATATTTAGAATAAAGATTTCAAATGTTACCTGGAACACCCTCTCCTACATACAGGCTGTTCAGCTCTTGTTCGCCAAAAAATTGGGGCTAATTTCAGGGACACAATTCAGAAACGCTTCGGCTAATATTAGGGTTTTTTTCAGGAGTTCTAAGGTACGTTGTCATGGCGATTTTTAAGAAGCAGTTTCACAGCTTAAACTCAAACACTATTAAACTCAAACAATACATCTTCAACCCCAGTGCCACAGACAGACAGACGGACCTGTTACTATATATAGACACACTTTCAGACAGACCTGTTACTATATATAGACATACTTTCAGACATTTTACTTCTATACACATTACAAAATGTTAACAATGCAAATAAATAATAATAGTCATATATAAAACTTTAAATCTATAGACAAACAATACACTAATGATACAAGCAATACACAATGTACCCACATTGCAACATTTCTTTGCTGACATGTGTACATTTGACATCGGTGGTGAACTCACATAAAATCTCTATTGGTTTACACTAATATAATTCTGTACAGAAATCCAGACTGTATATAAAGAGCTTGACATTTCTATGAAATTTCGAAGATCAATGTTTGCCCTTGACCGCTAAACAATTCTCTCAATTATCTTTAAGTAGAACTCTTCTGTTTTGGGAGGTCATAATTCAGATTGAAAGGTTATAATTTTTCCTGAACAAATTTACACAATGAGCAGATCATCACTGTGTTAAGTAATCAGCCTCTCTGTAGGTGGGAAAAAAACTGTTTGTCCAACAACAACAACAACCCCCCCCCCCCCCTTCCCCCAGGCTCAACAGTAACATATTAACAACTACAAAATACCATAATGCAACAAGTCTAACCAGAAATAAACTAAAGATAAATATTGCAAGCCAACAAAAATAGCCCCCCTCCTCCATTCTTAAAGAATATTGATTAGGAAAGTTGACCTGTCCGTCACACTCATGAATGTTAATTTGTAATGTCGACCTCGTAAAATGCAGACACTGGGCATGTATAATTCTATAAAGGTGTGCCACGTCACAGTCAATAAAAGAAAAATATACAAGGTCTACCACCACATGGGGTGTACCACCACTGGGGTGTACGCACCACTGGGGGCTACCACCACTGGGGTCTACCACCACAAATGGGGGCTACCACCACTGGGGTCTACCACCACATGGGGTTACCACCACTGGGGTCTACCACACATGGGGGCTACCACCACTGGGGTCTACCACCACATGGGGTCACCACCACTGGGGTCTACCACCACATGGGGGCCACCACCATGGGGGTGGTACCAGCCACATGGGGTCACCAACACTGGGGTGTACCACCACTGGGGTGTACCACCACTGGGTTCACCACCACAGGGGCCACACCACTGGGGTCTACCACCGTTTCTATGTATACATTATTTTACAAGAAATTAATGAGTGATAATATATTGAGACATAATTCATCCAGACCGGCGATTTCAGTGTATATACATGTACATACGATAGAGTTTTGATCACTGTAAGATAACAGAGACAGAGCAATTATTGTATGTAAACAGAGTCCATGTTATCGGGGTTAATAAAACTTTGTATTTGTATACAGAGTTCACGTTAATAATATTTGATATCTATAAATAAATTTAGGGCTATGTTAATATAAATTTGATTTAGGGTTAACGTTATGTAAATAAAAATCCATATTTATGGACTAGTTCAATAAACACCTGAGTCTCACGACCAGAGTCTCATGAAGATAATCAATAAACACGTTGTGTGTTCAATAAATGCTGTGTGTGCTGTGCGCTGTTTGTATTAGGTGCAATCTTACTTTCAGGGGACAGGAACAATGAGAAACAAAAGTTACACATAAAACAAAACTCGTTATCACAAAATTCAAATTGCTCATAGAAATGCCACAGCGAGATGAAGATGTATCACAATGAAGGTCATGACCTTTTGACCCGATTCAGAGGTCATGACCTTATGACCTCACTTAAGGTGTAAAACGGAAGATATGTCGCAGAAGATATTCCTAAAAAAAATCACAGAACTGAAAAAATCAAATTGAAATGTCAGTAAAAAAAAAAGCACAACTTTGTAATATAGAAAGACTGTACTAGTTTCTATCACACACATTCTAGGTATACAGTAGACATATATAAACAGAACAAATTAATTCCTAACAAACGTCGATATTAAACGCGGGTTAAGAACTCTAAATGTAGACTGTCGGGAATCTCCACAGCGTCCAGAGTGAGACTGGACGGGTTGAACGGAAACGTAACAGGGAACGAATATTTGATGTCTATTAATAGCGTGTTGTCGTCGTCATTTCGGGTGGCTTTTAACCGCTCCTGAATTTTGCGGATGAAGCTGATCGGAACTCTCTCCTCGAATTCGTCGACTGGCGTGTACAGGTTTAGGATCTTTACGATCTAAAAATGAACGGCAAATAAATACAAATAAATGAACGGCAAAGGGAATTCACGTCAGAATCATATAAATACAAATATATAACCATTCAGAGTTTTAGAATTAATGTTTTTGAAAATAATGCAATGAGAAAGCTTATATGATAAAACCTTGCATACAAAAAGGCCGAAGTTAACATTGCGTCAAACGTAATCATAATAAAAAAAAACCCATGAAATTGATTATTTTTGAGTACGAGATGTTAACCTTTAACCCGTTAATGTATTTTTCCTCCCTCTACATTCCCGCTTTATCCAACACTTGAGATGTTGTGAGTTTCTGGGATAACTGACATGAGTCCGTTTAGTTTGTGAGATTGCTGAAATGGTGGTGAGTTTGTGAGGAAACCAACTTGATATGTTGTGAGTCTGCGAGATTGAATGATTGATTATTTGTTGTTTTTCGTCCTGTCAAGAATATTTCACTCATATTGATGTCACCATTGCCGGTGAAGGGCTGCAAATTTAGACCTATGCTTAGCACTCATGGCTTTTAGCAGTGAGGGTTCTTTTGCGTGCCACACATGCTGCAACACGGGACCTCCATTTTTAAGGTCATATCCGAAAGACCCGTGATTCTCACTTCTAAATGCCGAGCTCTTGGCAAAGGAGCAATCACTACCTATTTTCACATCTTAGGTTTGACGCGGCCGGGTGCCGAGCACGGGGCTCGAACGCACGACCTCCCGATCACGAGGCAAGAGCTCAAGTGACATGAGTTTGTTTAGTTTGTGAGATTGCTGAAATCACTTGTGAGATAACTAACCTGTGTTATGAGTTTGTGAGATTACTAACCTGGGGTTTTGTGAGTTTGTGAGATTAATAACCTTTGTTGTGAGTTTGTGAGATTACTAAGCTGTGTGTTGTGAGATAACTTACCTGGGGTGTTGTGAGTTTGGTGAGATAACGTTACGTGGGGTGTTGGTGAGTTTGTGAGATAACTTAACATTGGGGCCGTTGTGAGTTTGTAGCAACATCTCGGCAGTGAGATAACTTACCAGGGGGTGTGGTGAGTGTTGTGAGATAGCTTTACCAAGGGGTGTTGTGAGTTTGTAGGCACATCTCGTAGTGGAGGAATAAGCCGTTACAACTTGGGGTGTTGTAAGTTTTGTTAAGCGCATCTCGTAGTTTGAGAGTAGCTACTGGGGGTGTTGTGAGTTTGTAAGCAATCTCCGTAGTGAGAATAATTACAGGGGTGTGTGTGAGTTGTGAGTTGAGGCTTACTTGGCGTTTTGTGTTTGTGAGTTTGGAGCACATCTCGAGTGGATAGCTTAACTTTGGGGTGTTGGTGAGTTTGTAGCATACATCTCGTAGCGTGAGATAGTTTACCTTGGGGTGTTGTGAGTTTTGTAGCAACATCTCGTAGTGAGATTAGCTTACCAGGGGTGTTGGTTAGTTTTGTTAGCACATTCTCGTAGTGAGATAGCTTTAGTACCGAGGGGTGTTGTGAAGTTTGTAGCACATCTCGTAGTGAGATAGCTTACTTGGGGTGTTGTGAGTTTGTAGCACATCTCGTAGTGGATAGCTTACTTGGGGTGTTTTGTGGAGTTTGGGGAGCACATTCGTAGTGAGATAGCCTTACTTGGGGGTGTTGTGAGTTTGGAGCAGCAATCCTTCGTAGTGAGATAGCTTTGTACTTGGGGTGTTGTGAGTTTTGTAGCACATCTCGTAGTAGATAGCTTACTGGGGTGTTGTGAGTTGTGAGACGAACCTTAACTTGGGGTGTTGTGAGTTTGGAGCACATCTCGTAGTGAGATAACTTAACCCAGGGGTGTTGTGGAGTTGTAGCAACATCTGTAGTGAGATAGCTTACTTTGGGGTGTGGTGAAATTTTTGGAGCACCATCTCGCGTGGAAAGATAACTTACCAGGGGTGTTTTGTGAGTTTTGTGAGATTAACTTACTTGGGGTGTTGTGAGTTTGGAGCAATCTCGGCAGTGAGATAAATTACCAGGGGTTGTTGTGAGTTTGTAGCACATCTCGTAGTGAGATAGCTTTACTTGGGGTGTTGTGGTTTTGTTTAGCACACATCTCGCAGTGAAGATACTTACCCAAGGGGTGTGTTGAGTTTGTAGTCAACATTCTCGTTAGTGAGATAGCTTTACTTGGGTGTTGTGAGTTTTTGTATTGCACATCTCGCAGTGAATAACTTGACCAGCGGGTATTGGTGAGTTTGTAGCACAATCTCGTGTGAGATTACGGCTTACTTGGGGTGGTTGTGAGTTTTGTGAGATAACTTATCAGGGGTTGTTGTGAGTTTGTAGCACATTCGTAGTGAGATTAGCTTAATTGGGGGTTGTGAGTTTGTAGCACAGATCTTCGGCAGTGAGATAATGTTGTGAGTTTGTAGGCACATCTCGCAGTGAGATAACTTTAGCCCAGGGGTATTTGTGAGTTTTGTGAAGGCACTTCTGTAGTGAGAAATAGCTTACTTGGGGTGTTGTGAAGTTTGTGAGATAACTTATCAGGGGTGTTGTGAAGTTTGTAGCACAATCTCGCAGTGAGATAACTTCGCAGGGGTGTTGTAAGTTTGTAAGCAACATCTTCGTAGTGGAGATAGCTTACTTGGGGTGTTGGTGAGTTTTGTGAGATAACATTACCAGGGGGTTGTGAGTTTGTAAGCACATCTCGAGTGAGATAGCTTTACTTGGGGTGTTGTGAGTTTGTGAGATAACTTTACGTTTGGGGTGGTTGTGAAGTTTTGGAGATAGCTTAACTTGGGTGTTGTGAGTTTGGAGCACATTTGTCGCAGTGAGATAACTTACCTGCGGTGTTGTGAGTTGGAGCACATCTCGTAGTGAGGATAGCCTTACTTGGGTGTTGTGAGTTTGTGACATTAACTTACTTGGGTGTTGTGGAGTTTTGTAGCACATCTCGTAGTGAGATAGCTTACTTGGTGTGGTTTGTGAGTTTGTAAGCACATCTCGCAGGTGAAGATAGCTTACCAGGGGTGTTGTGAGTTTTTGTAGCACATCTCTCAGTGAGATACTTACCAGGGGTTGATGTGAGTTTTTGTGAGATAACTTAAACCAAGGGGGTGTTGTTGAGTTTGTAGCACATCTGCAGTGAGATAACTTTAAGGGGTGTTGTGAGTTTGTAGCACAATTCGCAGTGAGATAGCGTACTTGGCGTGTTGTGGAAGTTTTGGAGGCACATCTCGTGTGAATCGCGTCTTGGGTGTTGTGGAGTTTTTGTGAGATAAACTTACTTTGGGGTGTTGTTGGATTTGGAGCAACATCTCGCAGTGAGATAACTTGACCAGGGGTGTTGTGAGTTTGTAGGCACATCTCCGTAGTGAGATAGCTTACTTGGGGTGTTGTGAGTTTGTGAAGATTTGTAGACTTACTTGGGGTGTTGTGAGTTTGGAGGCCATTTCGCAGTGAGATAACATTTACCTGTCAGTGTTTGTTGAGTATGGTGAGATAACTTCCTGTGGTGTTGTGAGTTTTTGTGAGATAACTTACGTTGGGGTGTTTGTGAGTTTGGAGCCATTTCGCAGTGAGATAACTTTACTGTCGTGTTGTGATATGTGAGATAACTAACCTGTGGTGTTGTGAAGTTTGTGAGATTAAGCTTACC
>CAJDSM010046322.1:0-16074 GCA_903981925.1 Ostrea lurida | reverse complement strand
TTGAGATTTTGTTACACAATATGCCTTTAAGTTTTCTTACAAATTAGAAGGAAGATGATTCCGAAATATAAACGGTATTTCGTCCGAAGTGAATTTTAGAAGATATAATACCAAGATGTGTTTGTAAAACACCGATGTCTAAGACGACACTACCAGTGGAAGGGCTTGTCATATGGAATATATGGGAAATATGAGAGCACTATCACTTACTATTCAAAAGTCTTGGCCTATGTTAACGTTTTTCATAAGTACGTCAAAATTCAAGGTCAAGAGGTAAAAAATGTTGGTACCAGTGAAAAGGGATTGTCATAAGGAATACACATATAAAATCCCTTTCACTTGCCATTTAAAAGTTATGGCTAATGTTAACAGTTTTGCAGACAATCAGACAGGCCAAAAACTATATGCCCCGAATCAAAGATTCCGGGTGTATAAAATATTTCATCAATTTGAGCAAAACAATAAAAGCAAATATAAAACAATTCAAAAAAGTACAGCAACAAGCATGTGTATTTTAATGAAAGTCTCTCCAATACAAACCTTTTATGAAGAGAGAGCGTCTGGTAGATGTGCAATACTCTAGTAGGTATGAGAGGTCTTTATAAGGGGCACACATGTATCGTGTGTTCTCAGTGCAGTTCTTTTTCAATCTGGCATCTTCATAGGACGTGGTATTTGACGGACATTTTGTTGTGATGCTCGCATTGAAAATGTTGGAAGATACCTAAAATATTCCAAATTAACTTCATTCTGTAAATACTATAAAACGGATGTGCTAACTATTTGGAGTATGATTTGTTTTTCGTATCAAATGCTACAGATGTACCTGGTAAGAAAATAAGACGGAGAATCTGAAATCATTTCATTTGTCATAAAGTTTACTGTTAGAATTTATGTTCGATATGATATATAACTACGATTGAGATGTGGAAGACTTTGGATGAAGAATATTCAAAAGTCTATGCATTGTATTTGTGAGAATGAATTATCCCACCTTCCATAAAGTGTTATATTCTTAAAACAATCACACTGTGGAAAACATGGTCTGTACTGAGCAGTTTGTGTGACTATACAAGGTGAAGCCGTAGTTAGATGAAAATGATGTTTATTAGAATTTATTTCTATATATCAATTTTACATTTAGAAAAGCATAATCCAATACATACTGGCAGTCCTATTAACGATGGAAAAATAATGGTTATCAAAATGACTTGATAGAGAACTGTCATTTTGCAGGGTTTCCGTCCATTTCTATAACTTCTAGAATGATATTCGTAAACTTTCCTGGAAGTAAATAAAAAATAAATAGATATATCAATCAATCAATCTTTCTAGCTAACTACCAGTTATACAATACTAACAAGCTTTCACTACATCCAGGCACAACTGAATGTATGTTGTTTGGTACACCCCAAAAAACTTCAAAAGTACCAAGAATTTTCCATAATCTACAATGTACTGTCATCAAATCTGTACATAGTGTAAATTGTCTTGGTCTACAGATAGACAATATGCTGACAAGTTAAAATACAGACATGTCTATCATAGGACAGGTAAATTCTATATCTAAATTTTTGTATAGGCTTAAGAAACATTTAGACACCAAATGTACCAGTTGCTATCTAGTTCCCTCATTCGGTTTTATATTGATTATGCATGTTCATATTGGTATGCAGGGCTTACTAACACTCTGAAGAACAAAGTATCATTATTTGCACTATGTGCACTCCATTAACAACTAACAAAGGATCCCGTTGGAAATAACCTTTTCGGTTTTATGGGTTATCCTTAGGATGCTAAACTTATTTTGTTTATAATGTGCTCTATATAATCATACTAGTATTACAAAAGGTTGATTTTGATTACAAACATACGATGATGTGACATTTATTTTGATTCAATGTTGTTTTTGATAAAATTATGAAATCTTTGTAACTACCAAAATTGTGTGAAACTGTTTTATCTTAAATGTGAGATTGACAAAATTCTATTATGTATAATTTGTTTGCATTTTAAAAGTGTTGAGTCCTTATATAAAATTCAAGATAAAGAACCGTGACCACTTTCGTAAGTACTAAACAAAATACATGATAAGTGTTGAGCAAACAAAGACTCCTGGATACACAGACGTGCATGGGAGCAGGTGCTTAGGAGAAGTAATCATCCCCTGTTGACCGGTCACACCCACCGTGAGCCCATTGTCTTGATCAGGTAAACCAAGCAATCGGTAGTAAAATAGTGTAAAGAATAGCTTAACAATTGCAATGAAGCACGTTAGACTACATTTGACCCAATGGCAGGTTGTATTGACAAACTAGATTGCTATAACGATGATAGCATGAGGTCAATTACATTAAATGTAATCGATTATAATTACAGAGTACATTGAAATTTGTGATTACAATTAGAATTACATCCATTTTGAAATGGTAAAACGGGATGCCCGAAACGTGACAGTGGGACTGGGGCTTTATGGCCATTGTTTGGTAAAACATGATAGATATGTAATCATATAAACTTGTAATAATGTGTTGCTATGACAGTACCAATGATAATCACATTAGATTTTTTGTGGTTACAAATGCTTTATAAATCAAAATAATATTTTGTATCAGATTATAGAATTATCAAGCGATTTTTTTTCGTTTGAAAAACGGTATGAATGTGTGTGGCGGGTTGATGAAATTCAGTTTATTTCATTGCATCCAACACACACACACACACAGTATATGTATATACAGAGAAGAGAAGAGAGGAGGAAAAGAGAGAGAGAGGAGGAGAGAGAGGAGAGAGAGAAAAAGAGGAGAGAAGAGAAGAGAGAAGATCAGTCTCGTGCTTATAGATTTGTCAGTCTGCCCTGTGATGTGTTGCGCGTTATTTATTTGTGTTACTTATTTGTTGGTATGACTTTAGTTGTAAAGTTTATTTATGACATTTGTTCTGTACAATGGCTATCAAGATCAGCTCGACATCGTGACAAAGCGAGCAACTGACACGGAAAGGGAGGGCTGTAATTTTCAATCCCGGTATTGCTTATTTTACGACTACCTTTAATATCACAGATCCAGGACGCTTGTTAAATGTGGTTATCTATTTGAGCTGTTATAATGCACGTTCCGTTAAAATGATTCATCTTTTTCTTTTGTTGAGGTTTTTCTGCGAGTTGTATGGTCCGTTGAGCGATCGTATGAATACATGAATTGATTCTTCAGTATCACTAAGCAAACAACATATATGTTGAGAAGTACACTGGGGGTGCTAAACACTAGAAATAAAGAAAGAACTATGTTATACTCTTCATTTAAGAGAATATTTCATAGACATGTATTTAAAAAAAAGTTAATTTAAGGGCATACGCAATGTACATTCACAATTTTTTTTCTATCTCCAAAATTGAAGACTTCCAATGATAATGATAAGAGTTACAGACAACACAAACATCATTCAATCCCTTCAGAATTATTTGATGATGATGAAAATATAATTATACTACAACTGACAGTGTTTTTATAGTATGTATAGGTAGAGGTGCACATCATTTGCATTCTCCAAAGAGAGGTAACTCAGAATTCAAGTATGAATAATGGTGCAAATCACATTCTTCATCAACTGTTATCTTTTCCAAAACACAGGAAATATGATCTGATTTTTTTTTCAAAGAATATCTAAGGGTACTATGATTTTATATTAAGAATAGTTCTGTAAAATATATACAGATAACGAACGTTGCGTATGACCTTAAAGACCGCCACACACTGATCAAAAATTATTTCTACACATTCACAAATACATGTAATTGTAGCGGCAAGTATACTAGGGAACTTATATCGCCTCTCTTCTGGGCTAGCTTTTCTGATGATATGGTATAGTGTATCTCTTGATCACGCAAACAATGAGCGTGATCAGCACCTGGATAGGTGACCGATACACATTAAAAATTGGTGGCAACGTATTTCTGAGTTCTGGAACGACTTTGTGTCCATGTATGGATGTGGTTTCGTCGGGGGACGACGGTGGTTATCGGGAACGGCTGATGCAGTTGCTAAACAGGTGTCAACCATCCAGAAGGAACCCATGCTCAGTTTGGGGAAAGAAGTTTTCTGAGGGGAGGGGGGGGGGGGAGTGTTGTGGCCATATTGGGAAGGAACTTATACAGCCTCACTGGAAAGCTAACTTTCTTGATAATGCATTTTAAACAACTGCGAGCGCGATCAGCACCTGCTGTGTGAACGCTACATGTTACATATGTATACTTTTAAGTCATGTATATGAATACCATCCATAGCAATTTCACTTTAAGGTACCAGTTTCCTAAATTATACCTCTGTGAACTCTGAAACTTAAGGTGTGTGACTGCAGACGAATCAATATATTTCTTAATACTTCATTGCATTAAAACAATTGAATGCAGCTAATGACAAATTATGAAAAAAATAATTTCAATACTTACTAAAGGCAAATTGCGCACAGCACAAAAATTGGTCTTTTATTTATTCATTTTTCGTTACAAAGAAATTCACTCTTAACACCCCCATAAATTTCTTATTTTGACAAAATAAAAGAATCGTCTTCAGCTATAATATACCTGTGTTACTCAGTTGTGAATAGTTACAAAATAACGTGATGGAAACATACGCTTAGAAAATTGATATGAAGAATTCTATTTTTAATTGAAGGGTTTCGCCCAAGTCAATATGACTTTCATTTCTATGTATATGCCTATATCAAACCCTCCACAACATTACTAGTAATTCGAGTGCATGAGTGTATATAAAGACATGATGGAACGACGATCCATGCTTAAATCAAAATTACAACTACTCGAAACAGCTCAACTTTCGGTTGTTTCATGAGACTAAACATGTACAACAGCCCGAAAATCAAAATATTCATTTAACATGATTACACAATACAAGCCATCCTACAGTTCAGATTATCCATTGTATTTACTTAGTATTTCGTACAAAATACCTGGCCTGGAAAACGTTTACTTACCAGTGTGTTCGTCAATAGGAGCACACAGTAAAATGTTTTCAAATTTCTGACGGGGACATCCGTTTCTGCATTGATTTTTTTAACTATTTAAACTGCGCATTTAAATTTGTGGCCGGTTTACTACTGCTTTAATACCAGTGACATAATCGAGAAAATATTTACATGTATTTACAACACGTTTACGGTTCTCCAATAAAGCTTCCAAATTAGCATCGCATTTGACCCCACCCTTTCATATAGTGGTGTCATATAGGCATCTATGAGATCATTGCCCATACATTGTCCATTTTTCACTGATGACCCTCATCCGACAGGTAAATAATCCACTTTCCAAAAATTTTAGGAAAAATTTTCTCTTTTCCTGTTTGAAAAAAAGCCAATTTGAAAAAGAAATGTAAAAATTCAGAACAAGAGGTCCATGAGCCACCACATCGCTCACCTGCGTGGCCATACTACTGTTCAGCAGTTGATTTATAATGATTCCAAAGGATCAGGACATAGCTGAAAATGTATTCACATAACACAAATATGCTTCAAAATTTCGACCCTTATTGTGAACTCACCTTAACTATGGGGGTTTTGATCTGAATATAAATCTACCCAATGTCAGTAGGCTTTAATGTAAATTCCTACTCTTTAGCCCGGTAGTTCTTGAAAAGATTTTCAAAGATTACCAAATATATTTGCAAGTAATATTGCTTACTCCTCCATGGCACCTGATCCTACCTTCGCTTTTGTCGGAGGTCCGTGTTGCCCTACACTCGATTTTGTATATGTTTTTTGGATTATGATTACGTTTGACACAATGTTAACTTCGCCTTTTTGTATTCACATGTATTTCCCTATTATGAACCCATCCTAATTTTGTGGTACTTCACCTAGAACTGGTGGCGTCTCAATATGAGTGAAATATTCTCAACAGGATGCAAAACACCCAGTTGTATTGGGCAGAAGGGTAAAGTAGACATCATCAAATCACAAACCGTGGGTCAAATCATTTCAGTGTAGTCTAGTAATGTGCCAAGTGAGATAATGAAAAGGTAACGATAACGATAAATCTCGTAAGTCCTAAATTAAAAACAAAATAACAGTTGAGCAAACACGGACCTCTGGATATACTAGAGATGGGATGAGGTGCCTAGGAGAAGTAAGAATTCCCTGTCGACTGGTCACTCTCGCCCTCAGCCTTTTGTCTTAACCAAATAAACGGAATAATTGAGTGAAAATCAAGAGTAAAAAGAAACGGCCTAACAATTGGCATGAAACACTTCAGACAGCATTTGAATTAAAGGCAGGATGTATCGGCAAACTAGATCGTTATATAACGACCATGTGCAGAGCTTGCGAAAATGCTGACTAAATAAGCGTGAGTGTTGAAACCCCTGCAACATCGACTTCTTTTTAAATAGCCTGCCGCAATTTAAACCCAGAACAAACTTGTGCGTATCGAATCAGTTGAGAGACATAAATACCAGATGTAGGTGATGGTTAATCATTCTGCAAAGGAAGACATATGCCAATTGTTAGAAAATTAGATCAACAGTAAGCAATATAGGCCAATAAGCGACAACTGGTATATGACATTTTGTATTAGCAAGTGTAAAATACTAAACAAAGTTTGAAACTAAAAAAAGAGGATCATATGGTTATGGTGTTGTGGACATGATCAAACTAGAGGATGGGGCTCATAATCTGGTACATGAAAGAGGAACATGTAAGGAAAAGGGATAAAATAGACAGTGCCAGCTGCCCGATCCAATTCATATATTTTGTTGCGAATAAAATTATGTTTAGAATAAATAATGTCGTAAAGGTTTTGCCCATGTTTATTTTGGCGAAGGCAGTTGATTTGCTGATACATTGAGAGTGGAATGATTGAACAGTGTGCATCCAGAATTACTATACGCCCTCTTTAGACGAGACGCGATGTTTGTGCATCCGTTCGTACGAGGTATTCTGTTTTCTGTTAATTTCTCTGTTATTTGTGAATCTGAAACTTGCTGTGCAACTTATCTGGGGGTCACTCTAGATAATGTTTTAGTCTTCATTCATTTCGACCTTCCTTTTATTTGAAATTGAATGTTAGATATAATTTGTCAAATATATTTTCCTACAGGTTTTAAGCGAGTACTTTGCTATTTTACAGCGTGTGTTTATGGGTATTGAAAATGTGCTTGTAACTCGTATGCTAATTTTCCTCAACATTTGAGAAAAACTTATTCAAACTTGAGGACTTAACATGTATAATTTACATGACTTTTCTGTCTTACTAATGACAAGTTTTTAAGTGAGAACCTACTTACCTTACAGAGTGTTTTTATGAGTATTAAATTATTTGATATGCAAGAGCTTGTTCTGCGTATGATCAGTTTTTGAATCGAGGCAAGCTACTCTGACAAGTTGCTTTGTTGCCAGGGTTTCAACAGTCACGTTTAAAGGAGCATTTCGTAATATTCTATGGTCGTATCATAAAATTTTAGTTTACCAGTATTGAATACCTCATTGCATCAAATGCGTCTGATGTGTTTCAATAGCCATTGCTTAGTCCGCTTTTCACAACGATTGGGACTACGGATGTTCGTTTTCCTGAAATCAATGACTATCTGAGTTCACGGCGTGTGACAGTCAAAAGAGGATTGCTTACTGTGTGAGAGTGGCACCTGATCCCACCTCTGGTGTGTCCAGGGGTCTGTGTTAAACCCAACTCTTGTTTTTGTATTCTATTTGGGACTTACGAGATTGATCACTGTTCGTTATATTTGCCTTTACATGTGAACCCGCAAAGATTTTGATTTTCATACGTTTTTGAAAAAAAACACACCAATTATTGGTTGTGAAACAAACTTAATATCATTACTTTAATTGCTAATTCTAAAAACAATGTCTGTGTGTACAACTTAAAATGTACTAATTGCAAGCTATAAGTAAGTTTTGATTCTCAACAATTTCCTAAGTTTCTTTTAAGCTTTAAAAAATTTCATGTTGTTGAACTTCGTCAATTTTGAGGATACATGTCAGAGATAGAGCACTTGTTTTACAAGTCTATTGATCTTCTGTCACAGTTTTAACCATGGACCTTATATTGAAAGTATGTCGAAGCTTACGATGACCGATACCCCCTTCAATAGGGTCTGTAAGTCTCGTCATATTCACGAGACATGAACGTGATTGTTTACTTCCGGTATCATCGGGTGACCCAGGAGACTGAGGAGTAGCGGATGAAGATAGCTGTAGCGGTATCATTGTGCTATTTAAAGATTTTAACCACAGAAAACATGAAAATTGAACGCAGTAGAAAAGTTTTGCAGAAGGTTATCGCTACCCCTTTGGCGAATTGCGTGCAATAACCCATCAGTGCATACAGAGGAAAATGCGGATATAGGTTGGTATAGACGTTTCTATTAGCTAGATCACATGCATAATGCGTTTTTCTGTAATCTCGTATATTAAAGTTCAATTATGGCTTAAATTGAATAACAAAGACAGGTTTATGCATCGGCATGATTTGTGTTTAATAGGCGTTCAAGGGGGGGGGGGGTACTATACTGCAGTGCAGTGACGTGCACAATCGTAATTATTTCCACAATTTAACAAAACGCATTTAAAGTACCTTTTCCTATCATGGTTACATAGTAGGATTCCTATGCTGCGCTACAGTCATTTTCATTTATTTTTTAATTTAAAAGATCAAGTGCATTGCACAGTGATATATGATATAGATTTAAATTTTTTTTCAGATCTACAGGAGGGAAGTAACTGAAGTAAAATGCAACTGTAATTGGACAAAACATCCTAAGTCGACACATAGCATCCTCAAAACTATGACAGGATTAACAGCATCTGCAATGCAACAGACTTGGCCAATTTCCCTGAAAATTATTGTTGAGATTTAAAAAAAGTTAAGGATTAGCTCTTGGAAGTCAGCATTGATTCATGCTTATTTATATTATGATAACCTTTTATGAATGAAATGCAAGCACTATTCAGGTTTTATAGTAAAGTGTTTAATAATGTTATTTACTCTTAAACTACATGCTCAAGTTTTGAATACAGTTGTTACATTTTATTTCAAATAAGTATGTATGCAGACTTCAACTTATTTCACTATCAAAGCAGTTGTTATTCATATTGTAGTTTATTGAAACACTTGTATTAAATGCCATTTTCCATTTTAGAATGTGATTCAAGAATGGTCGCTTCACCTATATCCCATCTGATTCAAGGCACTACAACACCCGAAAGACACATCAGTGTTGTGATTTAACAACTAACACGTGTGGACTCTCGTTGACACTCAATTAGTTCACCAGTAAAAAGTGTATTCTGATCAACAAACTTTTTTCAATGTAATCAAGTTTTTAAATTATAAAAGAAAGTATTTTTGCAAGTCTTATAATGCTCAAGTAAAATCTTCAATCCATCAACTGATCATAATTAACAACAAACAACAGATCTGAAATATGCATGTACTTTATTTGATCTTAGTACCTGGTGCTCTTGCACAGTTCAAAAGCTGTGTAATGACACTGTGGGCTATTAATAAATATTTTGACAGTTTTTTCATAGTTTCATGAACCTTTACATGGTTACGACATCAGGTTCAAGCTTTACAAAAAAATCTTTATAACATACATTTATGGCTGGCGAAATGTTTTAGATATTTTTGTTAGGTAATGCAATTTAAAACAATCAGAAATAAGATTGATTTAAATTTGTAACAAAATAAATAAATATAAATAAATTAAAAAAAAAAAAAATATGCAAACATGTATGTATTAGTAACACATGTTTTACTTTCTTTTCTCCAAAAATAATATTATAGATTAAGAATATGTACAGATTGTTGTAACTGTGTTTAAGATCTTGAATGGTGATGCTGATCTGCCAAAACCCTTGCAAGAAGGGAGCAGCATATTCACATGTCCACATAAATTTAAGCTGATCCAGAATATTTGATTTTGATATCTATACTGAAAATTGAATACTTTGGTGCATCAATTGTTACACATTTAAAAAGAAAAATTCTATAGAAAATGCCTTGAAAACCCTAAAAGTTTTGAAAAGCCAAGGACAAAATAAAAAGAAATTTATAGAAATGTGAAAGGAATATGTCTAACATTTCCAATGATTCTTTTATTTCCTATCCTAATAAGCCAGATTTTATAATGAAGTTGTGCCATGCTCTTTTTCAATTTTGGATTTAATTCAAAGTATTAAAAAGTGGGACATATAGTGTTAATGGCCATTTGAAAATTTGTCAAATACTACTTAATGCTTTGTCCAGAATCAAGCACCAGTTTGCAACTTCTTTGCTATGCTACAATTGTCCGAGGTCCGGATAAATCAGCAATACACACAAGAGTTGCAACTTATAATTAAGGTGCATCACATAATGACTTAATTAAGGTCCTTTGTTGTATCCAATCGTAAATTCTTCAATGACTTGGCCATGGAATCATAGCATTTCAGTTGGCTGGACACTCCATTTTCATGGATCCCTTCATAAAATTTTATAAACATGTGAAAGATACCAATGTTAACAATAATTTACAAGCGGCAATATAACCCCCCCCCAATAAATAGTAGCCCCCAAAATTCAATTGAACACAGGATAAAGTTAATACAATCCAACTCACTTCTCATCAAAGGCCATATGAGACTTTTTATAAACTTTTTTATACGATTATACAATACAAATGTAGCTCTTGGAACATGTAGCATTATATAAGCAAGAAGTGCAGTCTAGGCGCAAGCCCCCCCCCCCCCCCCCCCCCAGAACCCTTCCTAATATAAGATCACCCGGATTAAGTTGTACCTCGCTTTTTTTCCTTGAACAAATACAGAAAAAAAAATGTTATCTAAAATTAACCCCCCACCCCCATTTAGGGTATTCGTTTCGATTTATCTTTTAATTCTTTCTTATTTCTATAGTTTGTCTGCAAAAAATTTGTAACATCTGCAAACCCTCTGAATAAAGATACTATGAGTTCGGAGATATATTATCACACTTTACATTCGTTATTTATCCGATTAAGATGTACTTACTACTTTACTTTGTATTCACACCGCTTCCTTAAGGGTTACGGCCTACTTAGCATCGAGTAGGGAATCCAAATCAACTAATGCGGCAGGGTTTTCCGGTCTTGTGTGTACTCCGATTGCAAAACAATGCACAAAATTATGGTATGGAACCGATTCAACGTTGTGATAGTAAAGTTCCATACGTTGATGTACCCGGAGTAGTAAAAAAGCGAAAGTGAAACTCACTAAACGAGACTTACAGACCCTATAAAGTATACAACACATCCTACGAACGCTGTGGATGGACATGCTATGCATCGTTTCGGGTATTCTCGTTCCTTTTGCTTTCTATCGGTGTCTGATCAATTTGGGTCCTGATCATGAACCACTTAATCGCCATGTCCTCCCATCGCCGATTACTGCTCTGTATTCACTGTTGGGCATGGAAATATCGACATCCACATCATTCTTACACATTCCCATCCTCAGGGTGTATCTAAATTTTGACAACCCCTCCCCAGGGTCTCTCTCTCTCTCTCTCTCTCTCTTCTCTCTTCTCTCCTTCGTCTTTCTCTCTCTTTCTCATTTTACTATTATGTGGATTATCTATTTTGCAAATAAGTTTTTTATTTACAAAACGAAAGTAATATTAGATTTTAAATTAAATGATGAAAAATAGAAAATAATAAAATCACTTTAAGATAAATAATATCAATTGCACATGCACTGTACATATGATTGTAAAAACATATAAATGTAGCTCAGCATTGACGTTTGTATACAAGTTCATTTGTGTATTTATAGGGCACATGTCTAAACTACGTGCGATTGTTATGAGAATAAAAAGACATTTAAAAGATCTGCGTCATACTTACATAATTCATACCAATGGACACAGATAAAGAAATACCTGTGCATTTGAAGATTGAATGATTAGGAAAGCATGTTGCATGTTTCTGAAGTGCTGTTATCAGATATATAATGGTGAGGGGTAACTACAGAACAATTAACCCATGCAACTGAGCTGAGACGGGAGGTCCGTCTTTATCCGGGGTCTGATCACAATTAACAACTGATTGTTACATGTAAGTATAGGTCTATGTTTACAAATCTGACTCTCGAACCCCAACCTAATTACATCACACTCCTCTCCATTTGATTAGATTATCTGACGTAATGTCACAAAAATATATATTTTAAATATACAATGTGTATACAACAGGTATCATTTTATACACCTTAACAATCTTTATTGACATTTTTCATTCAACACAGTTTATCAAAATTCCTTAAGTTCTGCGAGTAAAATGGTACTTTCTTTCATCTGCCAGATGTATTCCGTCTCTCCTGAACAGTGTTTTATATCTCCACAGAATTTTCCAATGCGATTTCATTTTTCCTGCCATTCTTTTCACGAATAATCCTTTTTTATTTTTTATTTGTAATTCATTGTTTTCGCCCTTCCAATCTTCAATTCCACCACAATAGCATCTAAGAAATTATCTATGCACAAACAATGATTCTTTGAACCAATGCTCACTTGTGATGCCCCTGCTCTGAACTTATTAAACTGTCAATATACTTGTACATGTATACAATATTTCCGGATATTACACATATTCCAAGTTCTCGGCAAACAGGAAGTAGAAATCTGACGAATCTGACAATGCATCCCAAAATACATCATACCCATGTAAAGCTTCATACAAAACATGTATAGAACTTTGTTGAGAGTTATGCTACCAAAAATTGGATAACAGATGTATGTGACGGACGGACATACCGGTACTGGTGGAAAGGGGTAAAACAATGTATCTATTCTCCTTCGGAGTGGAGATATAATAAATATAGTTTTTTCATTTTGTTTATGAGAGGGCTGTCGTAGGAGTTGTTATTGTATGATGATTATATATGTAGTGATTCAACATTTCATACCTCTAATATCATTCTAAATTTCATGACAAGATTGCTGTCCACGATTTGTAGAATTGACAACAATTGTTCTTTGATGGGTAAAAATACAAAATAGATAAACTTATCGGAGGATACTCTTGTTTGTTTGATGATTGATATTTTGTTAAACATTTGTACAATTGTCATTAAAGTAGCATAATCTTTCTTTTTACGAAAAATGAAATTTTCCAGATTTTTTTCTATGTATATATATAATAAAGTTATGCTTTCATGCATAATTACAACATTGAAAGTAGAAAGAATACACAAGAACAAAGTACTTGTTTCTAATTATTCATAATATTACCAACCTACATGTATGAAAATAACGGAGTAATAAGCATGCGCAGTACTTACTGTATTATTGTTTTGCGATGTACACGTATACACATGACCATTTTATCTTTGTTAACAATAGTATACATAGCTAAAGTAAAATAACATATCACAAATATGCATGTGATATCTAATCATATATTTTTGTATTTACTGTTCAGAAATACGTCGAATATAAGCTATTTACTACAAACATTTCAAGCGTAATTTTGAATTCTACTTCAATATAGAAGGATATCGCGTGACTATGACGTTTATCATCTGTCCATTTATAGAACTATCACGTTGTCTTTGGAGGCTTATTTCTCTCTTGTTGTTTACATTTTGACTGAGCAGATTACGTTGCTCGCATTTTTATAACTTATATACTTGATTTCCATAAAGAAATTACAGTTTAAAAGAATTCAGAAAATATAGATTATGCTACTTTAATGTTTATAGATCCAATAAAACAAGCTAATGAAGTACTGAACTGGTTAGCATATTTTGTATTGTATAGGGTTGATTGATACAATTCTAATAAAATATCATATGTACATGGTCATCCTCTTGCCAATTGCTTCTTGGCAGACTGAACATCTGTCATCGGAGTTGATAAATTAGCTTAAGTGTCGATTCTTTCTCAATTTACATGTTAGATTCATATCTACAAGATGAATACTCATTAAAATGTTCCCTTTCTGTGTGAAATTCTAGAAACCTTTCCCGTCCTAACCCAAGTTCGCAAACCAAGTAAGAAGTTGGGGGGAGGGGGGTACCATGGGTATGGTTTTGGATAGCATGTCGCCCGACATGTGTAAACTCTGCGTTGCACACAGGACACCCTTTCCACTTCCTACTCAAAATCTAAACTTGAATGTGGGTGGATAGGGTACATGTGTATCTTCATCAAAATTTTGCGCAAAATTAATCTTATTTTATAATCGTATTTTATATTTTAAAAGTATTTTATTTATTTATTTTTTTTTATTTGTTAAACAACGTTTTGAATAATGTTGGTTAATAACATGCAGTTCTGTTAAGCTAGTCCTGAACATAGTCAGATAAGTATGATTAAGGTCTTTGTAGTTTTCTTTGACTTCTCAATAGATAGTCCTGTTCTTTTATCGGTGGAAATGTCTGATACGATTTCATCGAATTCGGGTGGTACATTTCCACTCTATGGAATATAATGGTGGTAGATTTTTACACCTATCTCCCATATATCTCAAATCGGTCGAAAATTCACACATCAAGTGGAAACCAAGCCGTTGCCTCCACTGATACTTGATTTTGTAAAAAAAAAACCAACAAACAAACAAAAAAAAACAAAAAACATAAAAAAAACAGCAAAAAAAAAAAAAAACAAAAAAAAAAACCAAAAAAAAAAAAAAAAAAACATAAAAACAATAACTCAGGTTTTATGGGAAGACTCCACAAGACCCTGCATGCTGACATTAATTGATAACTTGTTTTTGAGTGCTGGAAAAACAAAATCAACGCCAATGTTATTACCCGTGCATTTAGAACGAGTGTTAAGGACGATAACTCTCAGAGTAACCAGGCTCAACCGAAATAGAAACTTAAGTTTCCTGCTGTAATCGAAAAATATATGTTGCTGAATAAAGGTAAAATTTCATGAAAGTACACGAAATGGTTGCAAAAATCATTGTCATTGGTCGCGGCAGACAGGTGGTCGTTTAGTATAGGTACAATGTATAAGGTAATGCATTGGGGATATTTATGGTCACATGTGACAGTAAGTCGCTTAATACAGTGGGTCGCTATCATGACAGTTTTGACTGTAGTGGGGGGCATCCCTACTTTTATTGGAAATGGATGGGCCCTGCCCTATTCATTTGTCGACTTCCGACCCTTGAATTCGACCTTGGATAGTTTTCCAATCTCTGAGGTCTATCTGATTTTGGGCATGGTATTGGGCTTTACGAATGATGGTTTCTCTTGTCAGTCTGACTTCTGTTGGGGAATCTATTTGATTGGAAATTGGGGCGATTATTGCCATGGCCTTAGAAAGTATGTTGTTGCTCTTGAAAATAATTTGGGGTAACTGGACCTTTGCTTTGCCTATCTCGGATTAATCCTCGAATCTTTTTAGTAAGAGACTGGATGTCTTCCCGTAGGCTTATAGTATCTTGCTTTAGGGAAGAGATAATATAATTTTGGGAATGAGATTGGACAGGATTGACTTCCCTACATGTATTTCATTGGGCATAAGCTAATCTGTAAATCTCTACTCTAATGGCTAAAGTCTTGGCTTTGTTAAGATCGTTGGGTTTTACTTCAGAATATCTCAACCTTAATCGCATATCTGGATATGGTAGCGCATCAATAAATTGATCCAGGGCCAGAATGTTTATGAAGGTTGGGCCAGAAGTAGGTTTTGCGTGGTGGGTCAATTTCTAAATGGATTGGGCAAGTTCAGGTAGAGATTCATTTTCACCCTTGGTTTTGATCTTTAGGCGGGTTCGGAACATTTCTGACCTTTCTACTGACCCGTATCTTCTGTTAGGGGGTTTTACCTACTCTGATTCTCATTGAGTTCACTGAGAACTTTTGAGGCTGCAAGCGAGGTACAAAGATTTGGTCTTGCAGTCCCACCCATGAAGGTCTACTAAAATTTCAAATTGAGCAAAGTACTCGTTGAACTCTTTAGATCCATCAAACGTTTAGGATTTTATGGCTACATGTACATGGGGTCTGGTGATATGGGTAGTAGGAATTCTGTTTTCATTACTATGTATTTTTTTTTTTTATAATTTTTTATTTTTT
>CAJDSM010046321.1:1430-15488 GCA_903981925.1 Ostrea lurida | reverse complement strand
TATAATGAAAAGTTCCTAATATTTCAACAGGTTTTTTTAACAAGTATTGATCCTATATCACACAAATAAGTAACAAGTAAATGGCTTTCAGTCAAAGGTGACTCAAGGTCATTTTGTAAAGGTCAATGTCACTCAGAATATATACATTGTAAATGAAAATAAACCTTCATTTTAACAATATTTCAACAGTTATTGAAATTTTGGTCTAAGATATCATTTTTGAAAGGTCGAGGTCATTCAGAAGATATACCTCGTATGAGGAAAAAGTTCCTTTTATCAACAGTTTTTGATCAGTTATTCATCATATGTCACACAAATATGGAATAGGCAAATGACTAAGTAACAGTTAAAGGTCACTCAAGATCATTTAAAGGTTGAGGTCACTCAACATTGACCTTATATACTAAGTATATTAAAGAGACGAGAGATAAGTAATTTAATGGAAATAGCCTGATGCTGTCTTCTAAGGCACCACGATCGTTTTCAAAATGTAAACTGAGCGATGATCGACCCGCATTTATTGAATGGTGTAAACAGCCATTTGTATTGATATGATTTATTATATTATTGAATCTGAAAATTGAAACGAACAATATATAAATTAGTGTAAACAGAGACTTATTCAAGTCTTAATGGAGATTTGATGAAACAAGACCTGCAGATTTTAATAGATAGCTAAATCATAAAAAATCAGTAGATAACAGTGACCAAGGGGTCGACTAGGGTTAATCAGCAAAAGAGAACTTGTAATGATACGCGGGGCCTTATGCTCAGGACTGATGTGAATAATAGTGCTTACAAACAGTTTAAATTTATATGTAAATAGAGTCATACTTTGGGACATTATAAAACCTCATAAGATTTTTGTAAAAGTGATCATCACTGAACTTCAAGTCAAAGTTTTAAGTCCAACAGCCACTGTGATGATGTTGAGATATAGATTTCCAAATCGATGAGACGTTATTATTTTCAATATTATGAGTAAATGTTTCTCACTAAACTTCATCATCAGTTTTTCATTTATGTTTTGATAACCTGCTCATTCATATGCTGCAACGTATTTTTATTAAACTTGGTTTGATATAAGTATACATGATAGCTGCCATCTCACATAATCTGGAAGTCATGCCACGCTTTAAATGTTTGTAGGTGCAAATTTTCACAATAGAATTAAAGCTCTCCTCAAAACTAAAGTTATTAATGCTTGGAAATCATTTTAAAATAAAATTTATTGCTTATTGAGTGTGCAAAAGAATTCTTTCTATGAATATGGTTTTCTGTGAGATTGAAACACACTATCATGGGTTTAGCGACACTTGAACAACAATCTTAAGCAATTGAGCCTTTGGTACTTTGTAATCATTAGACTTAACACATATAGAAATCATGAAATTTTGGCATAATATGGTCATTACACTTGAATATCATTCGTATTGATGTGTTAATACAACATCACGAAAGCATTTCTATGATGATGAAGCATAACGAGTACATTAAACTTAGAGAGTCATAAATTTTTCACCGATAATATGAGATCACTTTTTATTCAGATTTAAGGGTCTGAACATATATTATATGCACACAAAGATATCACACAACGGATTAGTGATGCAAGTTCTAAACAACTTACTCTCATCATCGCAGAATAACTGCTCAAATACTAAAATAAAAAACATGTGATGAAGTGGATAACTAAACAAGTATCACCAACAATAGTAGCATTATTATGCTGTATCTGACAAATCAATGTACAATTCCAATGTTTAGAGAATACCCGAGCACCGTTCTATATACAATCAATCAGAATCAAAAAGTGGAAGACATCTTTGAAATGCAAGTGACTATCAAGACAGAAATATATAATACCATTTAAGTTTGGAGAGGTACGACTTTGAGCTTGTGACAACTCACTGAGGTGATAACACTGGTGCTATGACACTGTTATATAGTCGTGATCTGGTACAATCCAAACTCCAGGAAATAGTTCACGAGGAGGGGAGGAACTCAATGTATAGGACACAACAAGTGTTTATAGATGACCGGCTCCGTGATGTAGATCAAAGAAGTCACGACTCACATCCGCAGAGAGTATAAATAAACATACCACATATACAGAGAGACATATAGATAGACGATATTGTTACTGTACTTGCATGAAGGCAAGGACCATGCTGTGAGTCAGGAGCAAAGGAGGTCAATATTTGTCAGGTGGGTATTAGACAGGACGGACATACGAGAGAGCAAACACGAATTATGCCTCGTTTAATAAACAGACACAGAAATGACAAGGTCTAGCATTCAGGGGCCATTTAGGTGTTACTAGGCATGAGACACTGTATGAGCAAACAACAGTGCTGTATAACAGAAGAGATAATGGTTCAAAGAGTGCATCCGCTTGATCCGATTAACAAGGGTCCATTGTCAGTGTGTTTTGATAGAAACATACAGAGATGATGTATTCTATTTGAAGAAAAAAATTGTCTAGAGTACACATGAGATATAAATAACTAAAGGGTCGAGCAGGAATAACGAGAACATAGCATGCTCTGACTAGCAACTAAATTTCCACATTCTATTTTAGCACGAACATTTATTAGATATTTAGGGCAGGGAGAATCAGTAAGTTCAATAAACACTACAAAAATGCACTTTCTTAAAAGATATCAGGATGGTCTAACTATTGATGCACCAGACGAGTTGAGATTATTGATTGTTTTGTTTTGCAAGACATCTAGTATGAGAGACCTTCAGTGCTGAAACAAGAATGACAATAAGGAAAGAAGAGAGTTGTTTTGATGACGAGAGCATCAATATGTCATTTTTGCAGACATAGTGCTACACATGACGACCTTCTGTCGTAGTAAGCAATGAAAGGATTCCAATGCCGGATAGTGGAATTCCGTAGTGCGACGAGACGCTAAGTCGCAGTGTGCGGCGTTCGCCGAGTCACTCGTGCATCACCAAGTATCGTGGACCTACTCAGCCGACACCCCTACAGAGGATGGTGCCGACCAATGTTTAAAGAATCTCAGGATTGAAAAATAAGGAAACCACAAACTAGTCTTGAATATAGAGAAGAGATCCACACATGCTACGACTCTCTCACTGCACATCACCGACAACACCACACGGCAACATCAGTTGCCTTGTTGACATATTATCTTGAAGTACTTTTTAGGATATAGACAAAACTAAGGTACAAAAAAAAGAAGATATCACACATATCATGGATCTAAAAGGTTAGTGTCCAGGAATAACTGTATGTAGGCCATAAAATTATGCATATAAAGTGTGCAGTTTGGACAGTAAACAAGAGGATATTGATAAAAATAGTATGCAAGATAATCCTATGACGATTACTGAGAATTTACGGAGTTTGATCTTTATCCCGAGATAAGATCTATTCTCTAATATAGATATATATACGAAGTTTTTCTTCTTATCTCCACTGGAATATTTGCGAGAAGGTCGGACTTTTGCAATTGCTAATCAATCTTCACATACAATATGAGCGAGATGTACTACACGTATATGTACGAAAACGCCGTTAGGAATATACGAGAGGCTGATATCTCCAACACATAATTCTAGGCTCTCTAACATAGCTACCACGGATCAACTATTACATGAGAAATTATGCACAGATAGAGAAGAGACCAAAGATTAGAGCCAACAAAACATATCACTATTAAGACCTTTCTTTAACATCGTAGGCAATAACGTTAAATTATACTCTGATGTATCTCCGGAAATCATATGATAAACGCGCCATACGGAGTGTGAGCTCCTTCGTGAGAATCCGAGTGCGGACTTAAACCGAGTCTCGTAAGAGTATGTTCGGTATGCGAGCGACTATTGTTAAGTAAAGCCCCACCATTAGATGTCGAGGTTGATGTTAGCTTCTTAGTCAAATCAATTGCATTAATAATGATAAGATTCGAAGAAACTATTCATAGAGAAACAACTACGTGATCTCTATGTACTAATGTACCTACAGATGAGCGTAGAGAATATCCCATACCCATCTAAAGCTAAAAAATTTAGCTTCCTGATAGCCCTTATCCAGCTGGTCACAAAACTGTGAAAGACCTCGTTTAGAGCATAAGAACCAAGGGAAACCAGGCGCATTAAAGTACAATTAAATGAAAGAAACAAACGAGCCCCCTCATGCAAAGAATTGTAAACTAGGCATTATGAGATAACTGAATCCAACAAATGCATTAACAAACCACATGCACTCGGACATGGAATTCATGATGAGAGCCATGATCAGCCACTTGAGGTAATAAGTAACTATACCTTTCTGTGTCGCAGCCTCAAACCTATCTTGTACAGAGTTGATATAAAAAATATATTCCCGCATGGAGTCATCAGATGATTATATACGCCAGTTCTGTAGGTACATTAAAGATATCCCTATAGCTGAAAACACGATATATATGTCCTATATGATAAAACGTAATTACAACCGAGAAAAATGCTAGATTATGATAGAATTGAATCAAAATATAACACGGCACTCCGAGAAGACAATAGAGAAATAATCAGGGCCGAAGAGTGCAAAATAGCCCGACACGTGACAACACCCGACCCCAATACCTTAGTCAGATTCCAACTGCAGACGAACGAGTGTATAAACAGGAGAGAAAGCACTACGAATTAGCCTGTATATTGCGGTACTAGAATCCTCCTAGTATCAACATGTAAACAGCAAGCACTAAAGTGACAATAATAGTGCTACTTCCAATTAAAAACATGAAGTTATCTGAATAGATAAATTGTACAGCACTTTAACCATTACAAAAACTTCGATAAGAAACCTTAAGATCAAAGAAACATTAGTCGACAAAACAACAAGACCTAAAATTCGCGAGACATTAACCAAAACAAAGACATCAGACTCGTAAAGGACGTATAAGGCTATGCTGCAATAACAACCAAGAATAAAATGCACAAAACAGTATTTGATTGTCCGCTAAAAAACATTATAACGAGACAAAATAGAATTCGCTGAGTATTAGTCACAAATGTATGAGAAATGATCAATCGCGTTCCAAGAATTCCAGTCTCATCCTTAGAGAAAGATCATATAGTACGTAGAAGATTAAATCTCTCGGCAAAAGTCTTTCACACTAGATGAAACTAAACGATCGCTACTACACTGTGAAGTGGTAATTTTTACGCAGATCACTCAAATACTGAATGAATTTCTATATAAAAGTCAACTAATGCCACTCGACCATTACGATAAACGTGATGATGGTCATATGTCGATGAAACTCGCAAGTCCACGAGTAAGACGTACAGTACATACAGAGACAATAATATGCTACCAGAATCGACAGGTTGACTATGTGACATATTAACACAATCACAAAGAAAAAATTGCTGTCATATGTCGACACAGCCTATTATCAATGAATACTAACAATTCACACCTTATATGAGTTTGGGCAATTAGGGTAAGTGGTATGCACCGATAATAAAATACGATTTAGGCCCCTCAGCGTGCTTAGAGACCCATATTTTTTTCCCAAATTGAACTTTGAGAGTACATACTGTGATAATAGCACCTGGAGAGAGTATTATCCACGTTCAACAGATAAACTCATCATTCGACACAAGGTAGTTTATCACGTTCTCACACCACAATCACATCGAAAAAGATATAGGACACACAGCTATATTTGAGTGTTCATTTACTCACAAAGTACGCTTCACTTATGAATTGCACGTAATGCTGAAAGCCACTAATAGCTCCAGCATCCTTAAAACACCAGATATCCATTTTAGATATAGGCTGCCCTGTCACTAAAATACAACGAGTTTCGCAAAAAACAAATTCGGAAAATTAATTAGTATTGGTTACGACGATTTACGCAGACTTATAATTTGGTAACCAACAAAGTAATAACAAAAAGTACTCTAACAACCTGCAATACACTGACAAATAACACTGTCGAAAAACGTAGAAGCATAAGCAAATGTAGCAGCCGCTGACAAGACTACACAATAAAAAGATCACACGACAGCCTAGCCTTATATCCGCGTCGAGTAATCAGTGTCGATTCGCTTTACCATCCAATCTCACTACGCAACAAAAACAACACATACCACACGCTGAAAGACATTGATATACGTTATCCCTATAGAGTATCTTTCATATCAAGATGCAAAATCATAAGATTAGACCAGAATTCATATCGTGTACTTGATCCACCATTACGTGCATCAACTAACCACAACATTTGTTTGCCAAAACAGCCATTGATACCAACCCTTTGACCCGATGAACAACCCGCTGCAATACGGTAATGAGCATTGCAAGAAGCGTGGCAATTCTAAAAAAAACAATCAAAAAACAATCTAGTGTTCAACAAACATATTTTGAGATCCATATGTCAAGAAGAAAAACCAATGCATTTACAAAAAATAATATCAGCAGAAAAGATGAAATATGAAGAGGTGATAATGTAAAATACACAAGAACGACATAGCGGCTATTATGTAAGAAAGTCTTACGAGACCGAAATTTATACGTGAAATCCCATTAAGTGAGTAAATCTCCACTTGTAAGAGTCACGAGTACCGAGCAATAGAATCTTCAATAACGAGAACTATTGATCTAAAATGAGTCACTAAATCAATCACAAACGCGTAGCACAATTATGATTACAACAGAATTTTATATTGTTCTTAAACTCTATACAGTACCATATTGCTTGTCACAACGAATGCCGATGGTTTTTGTTTATCAGAGTGAAATCGATTCTGTAGTTTACTCAGCTACCTAGAACACCAATGGTAATATTGTACACATGATACGTTACAGTCACTGAAGTTCCATATCACTGTGGCACTTAATCATACTCAATACAATAATAAGCATAAAAAAGCGAAATGAGACAAAGATCCGATAAGGTGCATATAAGGTGCTAAGATGACTAAATATAGATAATACTGTACGTAGATCTTTTTTCAAAATCTGTCTGCTCTCAAGTTACGCTTTGAATACACTTAGTTCCTACGCAAACGAAGCGAGAGACTAAAATCGAGTGCGAAGAAAAGTTCTTAACACAGTAGAAAGCACCATTTTTTACACAAATAACAAAGACGACTTAGAGTAGGGCTAAGAATATCTTTAGACACCTTCTGCATGAGTTTACTCTATTTCTTAACACAGGAATCACAATACTATCTATGAGAAGTAGCAATTATTGAAGGGTCTAGAGATAGCTTTGCTAAAGTAGCATACCAGTCTACATGGTGGAAAATACCTTCTATTCTCACACACAGAGATAGTGATGTAATAAGTTGAAGTAGAATTTAAGAACATACTGAACGAATTTATCATACAAAACACGGATATCAACCATAGTCAGCATCAAATAGGTGTTGCTACGTCACGAATCTTTTGCAAAGTATATCTTAAAGAAACTTGACATTCACGAAGATGAAAGGACTTCTGAACAGTGTCATTCGTAGATAATATATCGGAATAGGTATTCAATAAAATGAGTCTCCTATCTTTATAAGGATCAAAACAAAAGACACAGATGCAAATATCGGTAGAATAATATCTCAACCTCCTGTGATCTCTGAATATGTTTTAAATGGAACCGAGAGTCCTCATGCTGATATATTCATCTGTAGGATAGACATAAAATCAATAAATCATTTGAGAGGCAACAATGGATATGTGGAAGAAAGAGAGAGTTCGCGAGAAGAGAGAAACGAGAGAAAGATGAGGAGAGAGAGAGAGAAGGAGAGAGAGAGAGAGAGAGACAGAGAGAGTAGAAAGAGAGAGAGAGAGTCAAATACGAAAAAAATGTATTATCCCTAATACACTGTACAGCAAAATCTATCCGAGTATGCGTTGGGGTCTTTGAGGAATATATTAGGATTGTGCCTGCGAATTATAACGGGTGAGGTATATTCAATAGAGCGATCTACCGTTTAGGAAAGTCAATGCCATACTCATCTATCTTGATGGCTCCCCTTGATTAAATCCAGATACATACAGATCAAACTGAGCGACAATAAATTGCAACATACGAAAATCACAGAGGGAGACACTCGAGTTAATTCCCCACAAACCAAGGAGAGCTGGATGATATCGATAATCAAGACGCGATGTATAAGGTTATGTGGACAAAACAAGCAGTAATAATAATGTATCGAATGGGAATCAAAACCTGTACTCGTATGAGATAACCAAGATCTAGATAGAAGTCTCTTTCCAAACACATTCAATCAAAACTAATCTGTTGCACAAGGATAGCACCAACTCACAAACCGGAGGTCGTAGAATATACAAGTCCAGTACAGTAGAGCCGATATGGTCTCACAGCACAAGACGTGATAAATGAGTGCTAGGAAGTGCTTCCGTATCACCAAATCGCTACAGACATAGAATAGAGAGAATCACCGAGAACCATTGCGAAATAAAGCTAGAAAATAAAACGGACGTACCAATACGGAGCGTACCGGCGTAGGGCATTATGAGAACACCCTCCACCTAGCTACGACAGCCGAAACCAAAAGCTCTCTCAGAGAACAGGCCATAAATTGGTGGCTCACCTCGGTCACCCCTGACTAACGGTTGGCCGATCAGTAGAAGATAGTAGAATAGAATGTACTCCCGACGGCACAAAGGCAAATAACCACAATACAAATCACCATCTACAATCCAAACACCATGTCGATATAAAAAGAGTAGAATCTAGAAGAAACACTAGTGGTCACAGTACAATTATTCAATAGTATCGATAAACGAGAGTAGCCCACAACATTAGAGAGCACAGAACAAATCCAGATGGGCTTGTACAGTGTAATCGAAGTCACAGCATTGTTTAAGATTCTCCACTACCACAAGTGTGTCAGGGTTTAAATAAACAATTTATTTAATCTACAACTCTCATGTCTCACAACTTAAAATCTGAGAATGGATATTAAGAACAGACGATACGTAAATTTTGATGACATTTAGCTTATTGGAATTCACAAGACCTCCAGTAAAAGAGCAGCATCATAAAATACACAATAACACTATTTCGCAACTGACCTACTCGAGTTCAAAAGAATTAAGACTTTACAGCTTACTACCATCATTTAATTCAAAGAATAAAACAATGTGTTTTTTAATAGCCTTGATCACCAACCTCGTTTTGAAAGAAGTAGTACGAAAAAAGCCATTCTTGAACAAACAATATTTATCAAAAGATTATAATTTTATAAAAAGACTTCAGGGTTTTGTTGTTGTTTTTTAAATTATAATCCGTGAACCAAGCAGTATAAGTTAGCCAGAGAAGGAAATGAGGTTACATGCCAGGAATATCTGTTAGATAATAGCTTACTATGACCTAGGTGGAGTAATAATAAAAAAGGAAATGGAGTAAAATAAGCAGGGAGACCAATTAATTTACAACAGCTTCTTCAACCCATGTACCGTAGAGCAAAGAGCATTTAGAAAAGCACTGCTCATGTAGATATATAGAAGAAATTGACATACTGTTCTAAAGAGTCACATGCAAAACATAAGAAAGATAGCTGACAAAATCAATACAGTCATCCTAGAAAGGATTGGAGGATTACATTACAACGAGACATTTTGAGACATAAACAAAATTAATAGTGGAGAAATTAGAGAAAACAAAAAGTATAGTTTCTCGCAGTCAAAAAGTACACACGGAGAGCCGTAGAAGGATGTCATATTGGTCATTACATGAATAGGTTGAAGTTATCATCATGTACATGACTAGACAAAGATCGGGTGAATGTCGTCTATGGAGAACTCGATGTATGAATACCTGTCAGGCAGATTCAACTCTACTAAGCTTTCGAGAAATCGAACTTCTTAAATTAAACGTGCGGACGAATACACAGAGCACAAATAAGGGTAATTAGGAGCACTGAATAGGTGGATCCGTTTGGCAGAGAACTTGGTTGATTCATTAGGCAAAGAACGGAATTCAATCCAGATTGAATCTGCTTGGACTAGTTGAAATAAAAGAGATTGCACTCAATAGAGGGCATGTGTTATGTTGTATTTGTGCAGAGAGAGCATATGTGAGAGCACCAAAGGTAGAGAGATCACAGACCAGTTAAACACTAAGGACCCAATACTGTCATGCGCCGAGGTCTGCAAACGAAAAATAGTTCTATCTGTCTAAGAGGGATTTTTAGAGTCTATTCGTGAATACTAAGATATGAGTGTCATAATCCAACAAGACCCTATGTTAACGATTGCAAACTTCATACCATATGCAGATTCCTCTAATCATTCATATAATGGACAGCCTTATGTAAAAAACGAATTATTCTCTAATAAGGAAAAATGAGTGTCAATCTTTGAGCACATTGAGTATCTCACATTACTACGAGCATACTACACTTAGCAAACTAAAATACGTACATAAACAGACCTAATCTGTAGCTAATTTAAAGCCGTATAAGGACCTATAGATCACATTAAATCTCACAAGAGGTATTCGGACTGAGTCATCAGGCAAACAGAGAGAGTTCTGACCTATTATTGATCTTCAGACTCTTTCTAGTCAACAACAATATGCAGCTCTGCTCGCAAAGAAGTCTGGTGATCCAAGGATTCACAGAAAAGGAATCCGAGGTAGACGCATGTCTTTTTTTTATTGTTGGAAAAAATCTTCACATTTTTCGGCTATACATAGTAAAAAATTTGTTATTGTAAGATAGAAATAGTTAGTGTCAAATTGTAATTTGTTGGACAATAAATGTGTTATGCGACTGAGCAACTATCGATGCATTTGTAGTATAAGAAAATAGAATATAATATTGGAAATGGAAGGCTGTAGTAAATCTGACGATTAATTCGTAGATGAGAATTAGGATGTGTCAGTATACGTGTGTAACGATTACTATATACGTGGCTTGCCAGAACCTCTCTTTGGTGAGGGCCTTCACAGTAAATTCGTTGCTGAAATAGGAAAGAGATAGAAATTGCATGCATGCACAGTCAGAAATCTTGACAACAGCGGTTGTTTAGAATACACCACCAGTTTATTAAGATTGTATAGTACGCGAGTATGATCATGATGATGTCTTAATAGTATATGAACTCCATGCCATATTTGAGCCATAGTGACCAAGCACATCACATTATTTTCACAAGTGACATGTATGATGTCACCTTTATGAATCTCTGAGATGTCTCAAGTATTAGATATCAGATTGTAGTTCACGTAACCGCACCACTCTAACTGTTGTTTAACTCAACATCGCCCTACAGAGTCTAGATTAAAAATCTGTTATCTTACCATTCAGTTGGATGTTGGCACAGTAAATTATAAAGAACGTGTGCAGCGGATGACCTCAAAGAGATCAGCATTAGGTTATTTGGAGAGTCACGTCTCTGCGATTAAAAAGCCGATAGAGTCAGAACACATGGATATGAAATATAGATGGGTCGACATTAGTGTTATCATTGAAACAAGTTTGTCAAAAAGTCTATGTACTGTCTGTCATGCTAAATAACCCCTATAGAGGTTCCTATATTTCATAAAATTTTTACTGACACTCCTGTGTAGTCGAAGATCGGGGCAATTGGTTTTATAAGTGCTGTCTCGTTCATTTCTGTTCGATTATACCTTATTTTAACCTCTGGGCATATAAGCTATTATTGAATTGGGAGAGTATCATGGGAGCTGCCAGTAAGGTAGATTGGATAGTTTCACATGCTATTACACTTTCCTTAAGACGAGAACTTATCCGTGGTGTACCAAAAATTTGAGCCTCTTGACCTTTGAGGTTTGATCCCTACGAATCAAATAAACTTATTAACAATTAGCCATAACATTGACAATGGTGACAAATAACTGAGGGCTATTGATATATTTTGGATGCACTAGTCATGTTAGTTCTCTTGATGTCCCAATGGACCTTACTCCCTTGGTACCTTAAAATTTTTGTGACCTCCTGACCTTGACCTTGATGTTTGACCTAGGCATTTCGTAAAGCAGCTTTAATCCATAGCTGATAACCGTTAGAATGGTATATTAAGTCAAGACCCCTTTTTCCGCGGAAGTACCAGAAATAAATTTAGTCACCTGTTCAGGCGTCTGACCTTAGACCTTGAAGGCTTTCAGACACCTTAATATCTTGTTCAAACAGTAAACAGTTTTACACCCATAACTTTTACTGGATAGTACGAGGGCTTGGATGGAGAGCAATGTATGTTTCTATGATCAGACTTGTTCATTGGGTAGCCAACACGAGAATAATTTTGACCTTCGTTGCGTGACCTTGAACTACTTAGAGTTGATCTTCACTTTCTTAAAAACTTCTTAACAGTTAAGTCGACTCAACTATTTAAAGGTCAAAGAGAGAGGGCATGTGGCCTCATTGCAATAATGGTAGTCGCGTTACTCTTAACAAGCCCTTATCGGTACCTATTGGTGAAAATGTTGGAGCCTTGACCTTGATTGTGATCCTACAATTGGTAAAGAGCGGTTATATTGCTGACTTTGAATGGTAAGGAAAACCCTTCAAGATTTCCATTCAAGTATGTCTTAGGACAACCCGGCTCACGACATGTGGAATTGGGGGCATCGTGGTTCACGAAACCAGTGTTGATATTACATCATGTTTTATTATATGTTCCCCATCGTTATTAAAATCATTCTAGGTCATGTAGATATCATATACAGTAACATCACTTTCAATATGAGGCACATTTGTACTAAGGCTAATTTTCCAGAGAGATTCAAGCAGGTCGTATGTCTAAACATCTTTTCTGGTATCTACTAGAAAGCATACAAGGAAAAGGATCGCGTTCTCATTTACACACAGGTTAAACAAGTATTGAACAAATATGGCACAAAATAAAGTAAAGACAAATGGTTTTAGGCGAATCCTAGTGTGACTACAAAGGGCATTTTTAGAAAAAGGTTCAAGCGTCAAGAATGAGAACATAATACAATACTCCTCCAATGGCACCTCTGATCCCAATCTTATCCTCTGGTAGCGTCCATGATGGGTTCTGTGATAGTCTGCCAACAACTCAATTGTAAAGTTACAATGGAGTATTATTAATTTTTCTAGAAACTGAGTACACTTGATCACATCATACGTGTATTTTGCCTGATTTCCATTCTCGTCATATAAAGTGAGAAAACAGCTCCATGATTGGATATCAATCAGTGGTAGTTTGGTGTGGACACAAAGCTTATGACCTCCTATATCGCAAGCCCATAAGAGCAGTGACGATCACGTGTTGATCCTTTCGACGCTATCGTCTTTCGGCACTCATAATATATAACCGAACCGTGAGAGAAATCGACATGTCAGTCAAAAGGATAACTTCAAGGCATATTTCGAGTAAGGTCAATGTCACATTCAGAGAATAATTACCAGTCGTAATGAAAAATAAACCTTCATTAACACAGAGTAAGTTGGTTCTAACAGTATGTGAAATTGTGTGTCTTGCTTACGTCAAAATATCTCTGTGTAATGCAGAAAGGGTACTGGCGTGTCACGCCTCACAAAGAGAAACTGTTCTAATCGTGTCCTAGTCTACGAAAGGAAAAGAGAGCGCTTTTTATATATGTCAAAACAAGCTCTATATGATGTGTAAAGTAAACACATTGTATTTTCAACATATTGATCACACAGGTACAATATTATGAGATTTTTTGCAAAATACTGATATTAAGTTATTAACACGTTATTAGAAAGGAGTCATCAAGATGAGTTTAAAGGTTAGAGTCACTCACAGGTGACTTTATATACTAATTATAACGCTTAAAAAATACCGTCATATTCAAGTTAGCAATTTATAGCGAGGATTTAATTTTGGCATTAATACAAGAGGGCCTTTGAGACGAGCTAAAGATAGATATCGTAATAGTCATAATCACAAATCATGCAAAACTTTTTCTCTTCAGATAAAATATAGATTATCATCATAATCGCTAAAATCTATTTAGCCGCCTACAATAAACATACCACATGATTTTCTGGAGGCAGAAACACGGCTAAATTTTGCGCTCGCTAAATTTTAACTCTAATAGCTAACCGTCCAAG
>CAJDSM010046311.1:0-11857 GCA_903981925.1 Ostrea lurida | reverse complement strand
AAGCGAATCGGACACTTGGCTTGCGAAGAATGATGATTAAGAGTAGGACAGACACGGACCTCTGAACACACCAGAGGTGGGATCAGGTGCCTAGGAGGAGTAAGCATACCTTGTCGATCGGTCACATTCGCCGTAAGCCCTTTACCTTGATCAGGTAAACGGATTAATTCGTTGTTAAAATCGGTGTATAAAGTATATGAAACACGCCGGACAGCATTTGACCCAATGACAGGTTGTTTTTGGCAGATTAGATCGTTATAACGAAATTATCAGCTTGTTTGTCAGTAGCCTTCCTCAATATAAAAACTGATCATACGCAGAACAAGCTCTTACATATCGGATTAGTTGAGACATGAACACCATTTGCTGATGATGATGGAATGTTGCCACATAAATACATACATTGTATTATAATTTGACGATGGATAAGTTGAAATCATCCCGTTTGTCATAAAGTTGAGTTGTTAGTTTGCCGTCCATGTCTATGTTCAATAAAATATCTAAGTACGAAGCAGACGTGGTATCTATTATTTGGAGTTCACTGGTATATATTGAATCGACATAAGAATGAAAATGGCCTTGTCTAAAATGCTAATTGAAAATGATATCATTCTATTGGGTTTTGTTTTTCAATTTAATCATAAATAATATTTGTTTTTCTGAACAATACATACACAGAATATAAAATGTGACCATTGACCATTGATCATTAGAAACAAAAGCTTGTGAAAATGCGATGATGGTATTTTGCAAGACTTGAACTTTGCAACCCGAAAAGTGGTATATCGATTCTCTTTGCCTTATTTACGTTCTATGGACATCCTGGCACAAATCCCAGTCCAACAGGAAATAAAGAAAAGCTCCTTCATGTGTGCTCTTTCATGACCAAGGACGTAATTAAAAATTGAAAATATACTTTTTTTCTTCCGTTTCAGCCATATTAAAGCTTTAGAATAACAGAGGGACTTATTTATGATAGTTACCGTCTCGCTATTTCACAAAAAGTGGTGGACAATTTAAGTGTCTCGTATATTCATTATCAATTAACATTCAATTAATATTAATTGCACAGATTGCAAAATCTTGAAAACTGTCTGTTCAAACGCATATCGATATATCTATTTCATACATCATATTGTGTTAAAGCCAGGCTTGGATATCTCCGGAATAAAACTCAAATTTAAGCTATTTGAGCTGTAGAAATTTGCATATATAAATTTTTTTTTTTCTTTAGATTTTTTTTTTAAATATCATATTATCATTATTTTATTTTTCTTTAATCCAGACCAAAAATCCAGGCAACAAATACTTCTCCTACCCTGAAATTTTCAACATGATATTTTTTTATTCAAGCTTTGCTGTATGTACATGTAGTTTGAATATGTCCGTGTGTTTGGATGTTTGATCCCGACTCCCAGTATCAAAACCAACGGGAAAGTCACGCTCTTACATCAAAAGTACTATATTCTTCTTTGTTGCAAAATATACTTGATGTACAATCAAAAATATCCTACAATGTATAATATTTCTCCCTAGAATGTCTAAATTACGTGTATCTACACCAGGGGGCGCGGATCTTCCACAGTAAAATATTTGTCCCTAGCTAGACTCCCTAGTATGCACCAGGGTGCGGATCAATACGATTTTCAAAGAGAAGGTTGCAATCAATTTTGGGTTTTTTTTCAGCCCAAAAAGTATGAGGTGAGAATCTCAAAATATTAAAAATAACCATTTTTGTTTAACACGTTCAATCAACTAAGTAACCAGGGATGGGCCCCCCCCCCCACCCCCCCCCCCCCCCAGAGTCCCCACTGTACACCAAAAGTACAAAATTTAAATCTCGAATACGAACAATTGCCATACCACATTTAAATCAACTTAATTTTTCGCTAAATGTGAATACTTCAGGTTGACAATGTCAATACATATTTTTTAACACCGCACCCTACACCATTAGACATAATACAACTGTATATAAATGGAATGGTTGAAGAGTGCCCCCCATAAACTAATGGCAGTTCGGAAATAAAGCTGACGTTAGTTTAAAGGTTCTTGACACTTGAGAGTTTCAATAATCGATATTTTAATATTCTTGCAAAATCAAATTTATTTCAACTGCTCTTACCGTATAAGTTTTTAACAAACGCGCACGATTTGGGGAAGTCGAGTATTCGGATCTGTTCACACCCATTCATTGTGTCTTCTTTTATTGATAACAACCAAATATAGGATCAAATTTATGATTTTTAACCAATGCAGTTTAACAAACTCATAGTTTTTTTTGTTCAAATATCAAATTCCTTTTAACAACAAAATTGCCCCCCCCCCCCCCCCCCCCCCCCCCTCCCTACTCTCAAAGACAATCATTTGTTATAGCACAGTAGTAGCTCGGTATCGCTGTCGAACAAAACAAAGTGAAAACGATTTATCTGTTTTAGACGAATCTTAGACAAAATAAACAGCAAACTTCTGAAACGTTTAATCTTGACAGCTATCTCTCATGCTTATAAATAATTTTTACTTCCACTGAAAAAAAAAACCTTCATCCATAAAAAAGTCATGAAATTATTGCATGTCCCATTTTGAAGGCATATTTCCATGCAGCACAAGAAGGAAAGGGAGAGAAAGGGAAAAATAAATTGATTGTTTATGGAATTTACTCTTTTAATTTTGCCTGTATGTGTCATTCCTGTTATGCATAATACCAGTGGTACAAGAGATCAATGCATCATTTAAAAAATTAATAAACCGTTGACGAGAAGTCCTCTGAAATTGCGATAGGAATGAGTGAGATTGACGGCCAAATTCTCATCATTTCATGTCTGAATTACCAAATCAAAACTTCAACTTTATTAAGATCCTTAAGTTTGTCTGTTATAATACAATTACTCTTGATTAAGAAAATACCTTCCGGTAAGATTTTGCAAAGTTGACAGAACAACCCAAAATTAAGCCGAAGGCCTATTCTGAAGACAAGGGGTACCGATTTCTCTATATTCACGACATAGTTAAAGTCCCGGTCTGATCTCTATATATTTGGCGTATATTTATGTGTTGTTCCCCAGTACTACCTTTCTACGTTAAACTATATAATTCGAGCGAATTGCAGAACAAATACCTTAACTCGTCCCGTGATGTGAATCGCGACGATTTATCCCTCTAGATATCTATTATAACAAGCTTGTATCTATTTATCTATAGGAATAAATTCTTTTAATCGTGCACCCATTATGCGCTATATCTCTCTATGCCGTTTTATCGTCTTGTTCGTCATTGTCGTTATTGTAAATATATATCTCGCATTTTTCAGTCACAAGAGTCAAAAAACATTCTCTTTAATCATAATCTTTGAAAAAATCTATTATCCAAACGAGAAATCACAAAAATTCTTACTATTTTTTTTTTTTTCATTTTTTTTTTCTCTTTAATCTCTCTATTCTTTATTCTATAACATTTTGAGGTGCTATGGAAATTGGGTATTTTTCCTCTCTCTTATAGAATTTTAATTGTACGAGTAATGCAATTAACAAATTTTATATTTATTACAATACTGGCACTGATATATGTACGAGTAGAGAGATGTAGAGAGAGATGAGAGAAGTATTGAGAGAGAGGAAATGATGGAGAGAGATGAGAGGACGTGAAGTTAGGCCATCCAGTGATGAATGAGAGAGAGAAGGAGAGAGAGAGTTTGTAATCATTTCATGAATCTAGGAGCGATGTGAGGTGATAGTGGATATATAAGAGAGATGAAGAGGGAAGAGAGAGAGAACTAGAAGAGATCCGCCTCATGAAAAACATACCCGCAGCGCGGTGCATCGCAGTTCATCCACCATTACTTGAACATTGTGAATTTATTGAATGTACACAATAATATGTACTATATCTCAAGATCCGTAAGAGTGTCGAATATAGTCACAAAAAACCTTCGATATAACTATGTGGAGACTTGCTAATGTTTCCAGAAGAGCATTATACTTAGAAAGCCCCTGAATTTCGGTGATTATATTGATCTTGATAATAGGTGAGGATTAATATTTTGAAACGGTTAAGGGTTTATGGTATTTAAAATCTATTGTATTCAACATTATTCTTATTGGGGTAACGTATCGGTTTAAATTTCTCAGGCTGGTACATACTCCGAGAGTTTTACATTGGTCTGGTGTGAAAGTATATTGGGCTATACACATTACTCTGGGTGAAATATGTTCAAATTATCGGGTTTACACTTCTGTGCCTTTTGAATCCGGTTTAAATTCTTCTTTTGTTAAAATCTTCGGCGTAAGTTTAAATCTCGCGTGAGGGGTATGGTAGTTTGATTTTCAGTGTCAGTGATAGGGCCATTGATCAGAGTTAATATATTACTTATCTGGTTTGTGAAATATAGATCCATATCTCGGTTTTATGACTTGATTGCAAGTGTACTTGTAAGCTTGATTATTGTAATACCATACCATACGACGATCACTTTTAACATTAATGACATTTACAGACTACGTGTGTGAAGTCGGAATTTCTTCGCGTTAATACAATAAATTCTCGTGTTGGAATTCGGCGTCTTAAATTCTCGGGTGTGAGTCTTAGAATGGTGTTTTAAATTTCTCGGTAGGGATCTTGGGTTTAAATTCTTTGGATTGTTGTGGAAGTGTCCGTTTCGATACTGTGAATTGAACATTGGTGATCCCTACGGTTGGTTACGTATTAAGCATAGTGACCTATAGTCATTTCGGTGCAGTAGAAAAGTGGTAGATGCAAGTCTTGTAAGTAGGTATTTCGGCACTTGAAAGAAACTGGTGTCAGAAAACGTTCAAATAAATAATAAAACAGTTTAGTGTGTAAAATTGTGACAATGTATATAAAAACTCATTAACAGAAATATAAAAGATAGGGCTAGATGAGCAAGCGTGAACCTTTAGAATCTCCTTGTGAGCTTCCAACGCTTTGATTGGTATTATCATGAATTCGAAATAAAGCTAAGTTTCCGTAGAGACAAGCAAGCGGATAAGTAGCTCAAAAAAATGATCTTTATTAAAAATACTAATACGTTGTGTGTTTTTCAATTATGCAACATATAGCATGATATATTCTACTGGAGAGAGAGTAATCTCAACCATGATTTGGAACGCGCGGGTGTCCGCGTCCGCTCGCGCCGAATACAACTAGCCAGTGAAATAGGTATTGCTCGCGATTAACCATGCAAGAACAACATTTAGTTTAGGGGGAAAAGGTGTTGCGATGAATTTCTGAAACGTGACAATCACATAAACTAATTTTCCACAAATCGAGAAAAAGGTGAGTGCTGACATTCATGGATAGTGGTGCCAGCTTATCCTAGAAGAGATTCATATTATTAAATTTGTGAGCAAAGCCCTTTAGAGTTAATCAGCGTGCTTTGTGAGGAAGTATTACTTGCATCGCTTAATTTGATTTTTCTCATGAAAAAAAGCTCTCCTTTAATCAGAATTTTCAAAATCGAACAGGGGAGCTGAGGCCTGCAGTGGTTAGTTTACACGTGTCCTGAAAGGTTTCCAGCATTGATTGTGGTGCGAGGTACGCACGCGTTTCGGAGCTCATACGCCAACCGAATACTATTTAGCCCCTCATACCCCTCCTTTTTGGTGAACACGGTTGGAGCGGAGCCGGGCAACGAGAGGGTCTATCTCATTACTTATCAGCATCCCGCAGATACATATCGACCGGGGTCGCTAATACAGATCTAGCAATTAACTACGTTTTATTTATAAGTTAATTGTAAGATTATTTCTAGCCCTGTGACCATTTCACTTGTAAGTTTCTTTGTGATATTATTTGTAGTGTTTTGTGGGTAAATGTAATTTCTTGTCAAAAATATTTGAAGATTATTTTACAAATTCTAAGTAATTGAGCCATATTCCTCCAAAAGTATTATCGTAGAGTTATAATTTACCAGGAAAAGTGAGTGTTTGTAAAGTCATATTTGCTGCTTTCTTGTGACTAGGTCAAAGGTATCCTTTACGTGCTCGCAGTTAGGACTTGACTCATAGGACTACCTTCTGGAGGAAACTCTTTCTTCGAAACGTTCCGTTTTTTTTGATATTAGTTGCACATGAAGTGCTCTTTTTAAAAGCTTCTGTACTCTTACTCCGCAGAGTCGTACAAAAAATCACCTCGCCGGACATTCTCTATTCCGTTGAAAAACAAGTTTCAAGAGTGTTAGCAAGGCACAGACTACCGAAGGAAGATATAACTTTTAAAAGTTTCTCGATGGGATTGGCCTTTCATTGCCATGATTACCGCACCCGCTCTGACATTGCAATGCGGCCTCGGGGATATAGGTTGTTATTTGATAGACTAGAATCAATAATTACTTAGCACCAGGTCAAATCTCGAATGTCTTACAAACTCATTACATAGTACATATTTTCCAAATAATTCTACGCACCAAACCAAGAGTCTCATATTAAGCAAATATGGAAGAGTCTAACCCCCTAATGAGGAATGGGACCCTGAATCTAAATATTTTTTACATAAACAAAAGCAAAAGGATATAACTATCCCTTTAGAGGTCAAGACGATCAATTTCCATCTCCAAACAATCTTTGAAGTTCTAGTGCTTAGAAATTTGAATACCGACATCTCGAGTATAAAGGCTCATACCAACATAATAGCAGATACCACTCTCAGTGGAAGTGGACATACTGTAATATATAATAGTAATTATATATGTTATATGATTAGACCTTCAATCATGATGTCAAGTACGAATGACTCATAGAGAGAGCTCAACCTATATGCGTGTGAAGCGGTGCTGAGAGCTAAACTTTTGTGTGCACTAACTGCTATGTTCAGTCAGTTGCTAATTGATAACAGCAGTGATCAAGAAGTGGGGATACAGAATTATCTTATATAATGTATGAGGCGCTGCTAAAAGTATATTAATCACCAAATCCTGCCGTACGACACCCGAGGACCCGCGCTATTTCTCTCTCCTCGCCTCCCAGAATTAGACTCCAGACCAACACATTTTGTGCGGACCTGCTTACGAGTTATCGATAAGGGAGGGATGCTTGTGCGCGAACGTTAGTCCTAATACCCGGAACCTACGAAGGTGGACTGAAAAAAAGATTTGTTTTGGAATGTAAAAATAGAAAGGACGTATCGATTTTATGCTAACTATATAGAACCAACCCTATTTTTGGAATTGAGCTTTGAGGATCTATCGTGCTAAAACCAACATTAGATGAGGAGCTTAATTTTTGCTTCGATCAGTTTCTCTGAAGAAAAACAATTAATAAGTGCGCAAAAAGAGTTGCCTTACGGAAGGATCAACACAAAACAGAAAAACACAGTGAGCAACGTACGAGGAGTTGGTAGACAAATGATTGCATTTAAAAGAATAGAGGTAGAACAGAGCTAACAAGCACACAGACTGACCACATCCTCTAAAAAACGAAAGGTTAACACTGATATGTTAATGAGCAAAGGTGAAAATTTTTGAAAGCAGTCGATTATATCATAAGTGAGTGATTAATGCAGTGTTGATCAGCAATGTTTCAATATTTAAACCCGCTGAGGATCCGTGGTTAGGATTGTAGATAGAGTGGGGGGTCGCTCAAGCACTCCCCCTCTCAATGATTAATAAGAAGCGAAAAAACTGAAATGGAGAAGAAAAAGAGATTATAAGGTACAATGGGTGGTCGATTCTGGATGGGGTAGTAACAAAACTCTCGAGACTTAGTTTTTAAACAAAATTTGTGGATATTATAAGAAGCACTATTTCGGTTAGGCCCAATGCTCCAGCGAGCGTTAAGTGTTGGTCCTCGTAGGATCCACTCCTCTGGCTCCAAAAAAGCCCGGAGACAGTCGCCCGGCGAGGTCAGGCCCTATCATTACAATTATATATGTGCAGTCCTTCACCGTGCAGTTCTGGTTACGTACCTTCTCATACTCGAAGTGAGAATATTTCAGGTGGAAGCATAAACAATAATAATTACAGGTGCAAATTATTTAAGAGTCACAATAGTTTTCACTATTTGAGATAAATTGAGTATCCACCCCCTTGATTACGTTTATTACTACATAGAGAATCTGCTCGCTATTATAACTTGGAGATCATGACCTTTCTGTCTATTATTTGTATTGTACACGTCTTGAGCTCTCAGGATTAGTATAGAGCATCTCTACGCTCTGGAGCCTATCAATAATCGAACAAGCTCGGCGTAACTATTGAGTATGAGTCTTCTCGCTCTGTCATTTGAGATCCTTTCTTTATTCTGAGGCAGCTGATAACTAAACTTCATTTTGAGATCAATCTCATTACGATAGTTGTATATTTCATTTAATAAACACGAGTTATTCAGGATTATTGTACATGTGTAATCTTCGACCCATATTATCCAAAATATACACTCCAAAAACGATGATTACCTACAGTCAATCTCGTATACTGTAGTTAGCAGAAAGTTGGTGATTTCTAAATATTTTGACTTAGCAGCAATTGCTCATGATGCCCTGTGTCGATGAATTCATCCTACTATGACTGCAGAGTGATCTGTGAATAAGCGAGGTTCGTAATCAGCTATACATGTGATGCTCGAAAATTTTTGACAGTGAGGGCTATTTGAATCTGGGATACAATATCATTTGTGTTGTTGTAGCTCAATAGAGTGTGCGTGAATGTTTATCAAGTATCCGCTCATATAAACCTAATAGTATAAATTATTGCTAATTATATACATGTGAATTATTGTGTCGCCATCCATTCTTTGTACTGATGTAACATGAATAAGAATTTTTTATGCTCCCCGAAATTAATAAATTGTGCTTGAATCATTAGATGTGAACACCAAGGAGTTCATGATCAAGGGTCATTATTGAAATGATCCATAAGAGACTACTATTCAAATGCATAAATTACAATTGTTCTTATTTACATCATTATTGTTAAAGCTTTCCCAATATCTTAAAGTGTGAGTCATGGATATATTTTATTTGTGTTTAAAATAGTGTCCCAGCATCGAGGAAGTAATATTTAAATTCTCATATAGAGGACGTCAATTCAGTTTGACCGGTGAATATGACAGTTGTGCTTGTGGATTTTAATCGTTTTAGAGACAGTTGACTGTATTGCTGAGTGAGAATTGTTTACATGAATTTTTGTGTGAGAGATGATTATACCTATATCAGTTATTATCCTCACATCCTATCCCAAGAAGTATTTCTTCCACTCATATGCGAGAAGACGTCAGCACACCCATTCTGGCATGACTGAAGAACAGGGGTCCTCGAGAGCGGAACAAGTATTAGGCCCTAGTTAGCGTCCGCTCGGCGGACGAATTGTAGAGAGAGAGGCCGAATTGGCAAGGAGGGAGTCGTTATCATGACCACCATCACGTAGCCTGTGACGAGCAGGGCCGTTCGAGTTGTGTTGCGGTCTGCATACGAAATGACCGCCCCAATTCTCTCGTCGCGCATGATATAGACAGTCAAGCAAGGGAAGATGCTGAGGAGACGTATTAAACCCGGATCCTCCCACCGGTGAGTTCCGGTGCAACATTTTAGCCTGTGCATTGTGCTCTAGTCACACTCATGAAAAGGCCTGAAGAGGGATTGGAGACCAGTGAAGAGAGAGGATCTATCTGTGAGGAGCTACCAATGAACGACTGCTGTACACGGTGGGCGAGCGGTTAGTTTCCGGTCTCATTCGAGTGATAGCGGCCGACCAGATTGAGACAGTCGCCGAGAGATGTACGAACAGTAGTACGAAGGTGTGGATAATGCTCATGGTGAAAACATATTTGCGTTAAAACTGTTCGTGATTGTCATCTATGTAATTCATAATAATATATAATTCCAGTACTTTAGACTTGCACAGTCTCTCCTCTCGTGTGTAGACATATTGTCGCTTTTTTTTGAAGCGCATAACAAAAGATTATTTGTGTTTTTGTTTTTCAATTCTATAAGTATACATATGTTTTAAGTGCGCTTGTAACTGATTTAAAAGATAGAAAAGTGTCGTTTAATTTAACGTTTTTGACATTGAGTATTGATCATATGTCCCACCAAAAAATGAGTAACGAGGGACACAATTAAATGGTTTTAAGTTCAATAATGATGTGCAGTCAAGGTTCATTGTTGTCTTATATCAAGTATTCTAAGGATACACTCAGAACATCTGTTATTTCATCTATAGATTTATATTACAGGACAATCAGCATCTAATCTTATATGATGCAAACAATATAGGATAGATGTCTATCGACACTTCTCGATCCATCGTTTATTTATGATATTGCTTGTTTTTGCATATTCTCTCACAAAGAACATACTAAGGTTGAAAGTGCTCAAATGGACCTTTTCACCTAGTCATTAATATAGGTTTATCTGAGTGGTTGTGAATTTGTGTAAGATAAGGTCAGAGAGTCTATTGCTCACGATATAAAATTAATATTTATCAACTACGAGAACACCATTCATTTTTCACGTAAGTCTAGTTCTATGAGCCGTGTGCCACTCGACTGAGCCTTAATTCATATATCGTCATGAGCGCCACTCGTCTTCTTATGGAGAGGTCATAAGTGTTGGTCTCTTGTAGCTCCGATGCTCGGCTCAACTTCAATGACCGCGTCAAAACCTAAAACTGCGTCGAAAAAAATATGTTTAAGTGAAATAACCTATATGATAGATCAGCAATATAGAAAGTGTAGCATCGTCGTACGGGTATCTGTCGGGGTGATTGACTAAACTTAAAAACGAGCAGAATAACCTGCAGTAGGATCGCGGTCAGCTATGTTGCCGAGGCACCGGCTCGCTATAAGAACTACTCTCGAATGCTAATTCTATAACGAGTTGTAACTAAGCTAAGGTACTAATCGTACATGTAGCAAGCCCATATCCACACACTCTCGAGAAAATGGTGTGTGACCTCCTCAGTAACTTTTTTAAAAAAAAATAGTACAAGGTTGAATATTATTCTACGAACGGTGAATCCGCTGTAAATAGTACAACCGATGATTACTATGATCACTAAAAAGATTGTTTGATACAATTGAAATCTAATGTCTACTTCAGGAGTGTATCTGAAATGAGTTCACAGTGTTCATTGTCAAGAAAACCCTCATAGAGAGGAATGCATGAGTCTCCTTATTTCAGCTACTGATTGATATATTGCACCCCGATATTGCTGCAACTTAGGAAATTAGCAAATTTAGATCCTGACAATAGGCGTCACTCATAGTTCATTTTGAAAAGAGTTAATGGAACGTTCATATTGAATTGATTGTAAACCGCCTATCTCTATATTATAAGACAAACCTTCCATTTTCAATCACTTATTCACTCTCCTAGGTTTGTCTTGTCAGTGACTTGAAATTATTTCAATTGATTAAAATGTTAACGTTGCGGTGCAGCGACTCCATTCTCATTCGACTTTTACTGATTATTATGGTGGTAGAAACTTTTTGCATGGGGAGCGTTTTTTCCTCCTGCACCAAACAAATTGTGTACAGTTTCGATTTAGAGTATTTATTCAGCCATATAGTCCAAGCTCACAAGAACCAATTATCGGTTTGTCTATTCTTTCATCCTGTGATAAGACTTTTGTAGAAAGAACGGTTGTTGAATTTAATTATATACAGGGAGTTTTGTTCTACATTCAAATCATAATTGGTGTATTATATCATGGCGTGATTGTAGATGGAGCTCATTGTATCGTGGTCACTATCAAGTCATTGTCTTTAGCTGTTCTTATTTTTTGAATCGCTTACATACTTCCTGCAAATGTAATCTTTACACGAAGAGTTTACTATTATAAATACTCACTGATCGATTCTTCAAAAAAGATGAATTAATATAATAATAGGGGTATAGTATCACCATC
>CAJDSM010046309.1:0-12437 GCA_903981925.1 Ostrea lurida | reverse complement strand
AGAATCAGGCATGTTTCCTGGCACTAGTTACATAGGTACATTGTAACAAGATGTAACCTAAATGGAAATGTCTAATTTTCGACACCTTCATGTTCGTGAGTTTGCTACCCATTATAGCAGTGTATCGGAATGGTATGGAAAGTCATAGGGGGCCCCCCAAGTCATGTTCTATATATTTCATTGTAATTAAATCCTGACCGGTCATGATTACAATGGAGTGTTAATAGGAGATGTAGCGTGAAGGTTGTTTTTGCTTAATAAATGTACAGCATCGATAGAACATGATTTCGACACATATCTATGAAAATTCTTCAAGTTTCGGTTTTAGAATCGAAGAGGAAATAAACAGTTTGACAGAGCAATTGCGAATCAATATCAATGCACTTTCTATTGCACTTCAGATCAACAAGTACACATGTGGTTCAAAATACGAAACCGTATTTTTTCCACTCCATTAGCATACGTATATCGCATGTTATTTTGCTACCAATTCTAGTTAGTCTGATATAAGTTCTCATTTCTATTTACATGCAAATAACCATCGGAATTTCTACGGTAGGATTGGACCGCTCTTTAAACTGTTCGTTTTGATCTTGTTGGACTACATGTTTGTGTAACATGACGAGAGAGTGTGTATAGGATGTACTGTGATCATTTTGATCGTTTTGATTTCTTATTGAATTGTGTAACTTATAACTTAAAAATGGAAATATACCATACAATCATGTTTCTGTTAAACACATGCCAGAAGCAAATTCTGTATTTGTGTAATATTGATTTTTATTTTTCGTTCTCAACTGCAATATTTAAAATATGTTACATCATCTAGCGTTCCTCTATAATATCTTTATACACAGTAATACCTTTATGACACCTTTTGTTGATTTTTTTATACGCAAAAAAAAAAAAAAAAGGGGGGGGGGATGGGCTCTGGACCCATCCCCTGGATCCATCGTTACGTAATTATTTAATGTAATTCGTGACGAAAGTTTCCTCGCGTCTGCATGATCTGGAGTGCTTTCTATATTTTCCAATCAGTAAAAAGAAATTGTGCAGGTTGTCAAAATATGTGCACCTTTCCACGTCTTCATGCGATGCCATTCTAATATCTCTATAAAAACCGAATTTGTCGAACTTCCCCAAATGTTAAATACAACTGTTTAGGAATCCTTAATCTTGAAAGAGCTGCTGAATTGTTAACTAACAAAACTCCAGTGAAAGTAGCGGTTTCTATTGTATGAAAAAAAAAAGAATATGTACCTGATTACTGAGACGGGGGTAATTTCATATTTATCTAAACTACAGATATTTCTATTAAGCGTGTAAGTGTAGGGGCTTGACTACTTGTCAACGCTACAACCGGAATCGGGTCTGCGTAGTATGACCTCAGAGAGCTCAGCTAATAGTGCGCTTCAAATATACCTATTGCGCAACGTATTACGATTATGTCTGCTGACTTTTACTAAATGGTGCGCCTCAATATGAGTACATGTACAAATATGCGCATCGTATCTTACAGTGGTCTGCCTGACCTATCTATGGACGTCGACCACTTGATCACCAGAGGCTAACTTTCGCACACCGACCGCTCCGAGGCTAACCAATGCCTCAAGGTACCAGGAGTTTCCAACTCTCCTTTGCTACCTTATAATTCACGGGGATACCAACACTCCTCTCCAGCAGTCTACAGGGGAGATACTAACACTCTCCCTAATCACTCAGTGTTTCTAACACTTATTCAGCGTTAGTCGCACCGATGTACAGAGTCGTCAACACTTATTCGAAATTCAGCGTTGCCGATCACCGTACACAGAGGATTCCCTCTCAGGTAGATTACACAGTGTTCGCTGTGTTACTCAAATGTCACACGGTGTCAACACAAGAGGTCGTAAATACCGCTCTCCAAAACAGCCTCTAACATACTATATTATGTGCAACTTACATAATAAATACTAGTGCTTTACGTTCCATAAATTAATAATTAATCTTACAATATACTGGGCTATATATTTCAAACCAATATTACTACTTACAAACATGTTTACTAATATATATTGTAAGGTGCATCACTAAACTACCGATTAAACAATTAACTATAATTATAACATTTATTTGATTAGCTAATGTAAGAAAAGATAACTCGGAATGTAAGGAACGACAACTCTATTTACAAAATGGCATTTCTTGCCACATTATCCCCTCCCTAAGTTTATGCGCCCTCGCATAAAATCTACCAGTCCAGTTTTGTTCCTGGTCTCTGCTGCTCAGTACCTCACAAAGTCCTGCAGCCAAACTGGGGGTTTACGTCCTCGTTGGCTTTCATGCAAACTCTCTTGTATGTATGCATCCTGCTCTAAATCGCAATGCGCGGGAGTGGATAGGCACCCTGGTGGATGGTAAAGTTTTTCACTTTTCTGCAATCAACACAGAGACGTGTGAACCATCCTTCTTGCGCACAAGCACTACCCGTTGCTCCCCACGGGCTTGACGACGGTTCTATGATACCACCTCTGAGCATCTCGTCCACGTGCTTGTCCACGGTCTCTGTCGCATGAAATGGAAGACGACGTAATGACTCGTAATGTCTGGCGTACCCAACTTTTATGTCATGCTCCACAACATTGGTTGACCCTAGATCAGAGGTGTCTTTTGCAAACAGATGACTGTAGCTTTTGTGAGTTTGCACAATATTTATCTGTTCCTCTGACAAATCACAGCTGCAACGACCTAAGAGATCTTCCAACTGTGTATTCACCTGTGCATCTTTAGCCAAGATCTCCTTTTGAGCATTATTCACGGAGGACACAGTGATATTGTGAGCAAGTTTAGTATCCTTTCGTATTACGCATGGCTCATCCGCGTTATTTAACAGGCGTACTAGCACCACGTCAGTGCTGGTAACGGATGTTCTACCAACCACGGCATGTAAGTCGTTGGTCTTGTTCCTTACCGGCTCTGAGATGCTCTCACAGTTGTAAAGCTGTTTACTTTCCGGAACGCACACTTTTCCCGGAACTATGACGTTTCGTTTCGCAGGTATCGTGACAGTGCCTAATGTCACTACCCTAGAACATCCAATGTGACCTTTCCTTACCATTTGAAACTTGTTGTAGCGCCCAATAGTAATTTCTTGCTTGCACAAATTTACAGACCAATTGTATTCTGTCAAAAAGTCCAGACCTAAGATCCCGTCTACTGTTAGGTCTGCCACAGCTGCCTTGACTGTGCAAGAAAAACTATTGATTGTTAATGCAAAAGTCCCATTGCCAGACACATTGAGTTTCTTTCCACCTGCGTCATAAACGTTTTTCCACATTGGATCAAGGTTGGGCATAGATTCTTTGCCTATTGTCCTCGCGACTGCAGTTGACACAAGAGTTAGAGTTGCGCTTGTATCAATAAGAAATAAAACATCAACACCTTGAACATTAGTTCTCAAGAACATTCCAGCTTCTATCCCTATGCTATTGGTACCCACGGAACCATGTGTAGGCCCTTGCTTCTCTTGGTACCTAGTACTATGTCGCTTGTCGTCCGGCTTACTTATTCCAAGGTCATTGCCTTTCTTCAACAGGAGACAGTCCCTTCGCACATGTCCTTTCTTATGACAGTGATAACACTTGATCTCTTTCTTTCTGTTGTGTTCACCAGCATATGAATCTCTGTTGTGCATGGGAGAGGTGGATGTTTTCTGTCGTTTCATTTCGTCGACATCTCTCTGTAGTTTGTCGAACTTCTCTGTTAACTTGGTTAGCATGCCCGAAAGACTGGTTGCGTTAGCATTGTCAACAGGTTCAGCCACGGTCACTCTCAGGTGACTTTTGCGCTCAGCCCTATTGTAAGCTTCTAGCTCAACGGTTAACTTGATTGCCTGGTTGAGACTGGTAGGCCTTGATTGCTTAATGCAGATGCGCACCTCCGAATCCATAAGTGCATCGACAAACTGATCTTTGGACAGTGTCTCTCTAATATCGGAGCTGGCCGTAGGGTACGCCAGATTCGCAAGCCTGCGAATGGCTTGACCAAGCTCTGGGAGTGTCTCTCCGGGTTTCTGGTGCCGCTCTCTCATCTGCACTCTTTAGAGCTTTGTCTGACTGGGAGATGCAAACCTCTCTTCTAGCAATTTCACAAGTTCCTTATATTCAGGTGTCCTTTCTTTGGGCAAGTTACCGAGGACACCAAGGGAATTACCACGTAGTGACACTGCAAGACATGTCCCCATAGCCTTCTCTGTCCAACCATTCAAATCGGCGCATGCTTCAAAATGACTGTAGTAGTCCTGCCAAGCAATGCTTCCATCATAAATGACGGGCTTCATGTGCACCCCACTTGGTTTGGACTGCATGCCATACCTAGGATGTTCATAATCCTCTGGCATGGAAGGAGAGAATTTTACCCTCGATGGTCGCCGTGTCGTGACTCCAGACATGAAGTCATAGTCTTCATCTCCAATATACCTTGCACTTGGTACATCGGCGTCTCTCGATCTAACTCCTCTGTCTTCATCACCAAGCAGTCTTGGATCATACATGTCATTGTCAACGTTACTCTGTTCTCTACCTCGAGACGGCGTGTATAAACTTCGTACGGGTGATGTACTTTGTCTGGGAAACATGGACGGTCGTCCAGTCTCCATCCCCGAATCAAAAACTGTTGACTGTCTGACTGTGGTAGTCTGCTGCCTAGGAGTTGAATGGTCAAACTCCTTCTTCTCTGTTATGCTCTGCTGTAGCTCCTTGAGCTTCACGTCTATCATGGTGATCTCTCTCTCCAGGCCATCCATTTTGTCACGCAATATCTGTCGCTGGTATGACACTCCGCACTCTCTGGATCACTTGCTGTATAACTTTCTGGATCCAACCGCTGCCACCAAATTTCTATGTAACATGTAGGGGGGTCTGACTACTTGTCACGCCCTACAACCGGGATCGGGTCTGCGTAGTATCAGACCTCAGAGAGCTAGCTTAGTGCGCTTCAAAATATACAGATATGCGCAACGTATTTACAATATGGTCTGCCTGACCTTATGAGAACTGGTGCGCCTCAAATATATACAAATATGCGCAACGTATGTTACAATGGTCTGCCTGACTTGTCCATGGACGTCGACCACTCGATCACCAGAGGCTAACCTTCGCACACCCAATTATGTGACCGACCGCTCCGAGGCTAACCAATGCCTCAAGATACCAGGAGTTTCCAACACTCCTTTGCTACCTTATAATTCACGGGGATACCAACACTCCAGCGGTCTACAGGGGAGATACTAACACTCTTCTATCTATGAATTATCTACCGGGGGAGATACCAACACTCTCCCTAATCACCCAATGTTTCTAAAACTTATTCAGCGTTAGTCGCACCGATGTACAGAGTCGTCAACAATTATTCAGCGTTGCCGATCACCGTACACAGAGGATTCCCTCTCAGGTAGATTACAGTGTTCGCTGTATTGTTCAAAATGTCACACGGTGTCACACAGATGTCGTAATACCGCTCTCTAAACCAGCCTCTATCATCATTATATATAATAAATCACTAGTGCTTTACGTCCATTCACAGCAAATAATAAATTAATCTTACAATATACTGGGCCTATATAAACTACTTACAAACATGTTTACTAATGATTACTGTTAGGTGCAGTCACTAAACTACCGATTAGGACATTAACTATAATTATACATTTTATCAAATCAATTGATGTAAGAAAAAATAACTCGGAATGTAAAGAACGACAACTCTATTTACAAAATGGCATTTCTTGCCAAAGTACGGAAGCCCATTGAGGTCAATACATGGAGAAACATTTTTTTATTGCGTTTAAACGCAATAATCTTTGCGTTTAATCGCAAACTTTTGCGTTTAAACGCAAACAACTTTGCGTTTAAACGCAATTTTTTGGCGACTAAACGCAATAAAAAAATATTTCTCCATGTATTGGCCTCAATGGGCTTCTGTACCTTTCAGTGTAACAATCCAGAATATATAAACTATCTAAAATATTCTTGGCAAAAACATTTTATCTTAAATAATTACCTAACGCCAATTCCCATTGGTTAAACACCTTTTAAAATTTGAGGTGATTTTTCCGATGAACTAACATCGTAAAGTGCTTTATTCGCCATTTTTGAAATGGCCACCACCGTGACCATGAATCCATCATCGGAAGCCACGGTTGATTACGCTTCGTTCCTCTCTCCACAGGTTTGTGTTGTTATCTCCAGAGGAACAAAGCGTATTCCGGCGATGCCACGACAGGCATGTTCACTTGGTGAAGTTTGAAAGAGTTTGCTGTGGATTACTTTGTGATTTCCTGATATGTTGAATGACTTGACACGCACTTCTTTTCTATGTAGTTAATATACACTATACCCGCTCATAGTGTTAATGTTCTCTCTTTGATTAGATACGCAAGAGAATTGTAATATCCGGGAATATAATCGGCCATCCAGGTTTTACGTGTAGTATCAATGTAAACATCACGGTAAGACAAGAGCGCGCAGAACAATTCGTCTTTATTAAAATTCGAGTCAAGAAGATGACGTGTGGCGAACAAATTAAGTTGTTTGAATAAGAATTAACGGAGGAAGCAGTGTTTGTTGAGTGGAGGAATAAGGCTGTCTTTGAATAAGGCTGACCTTAGTTAAGAGGCCCGCCAGCGTCGAGGTCGACCGCATCTCAGAGGCTTGCAGCTTCACATAATCGCTACAACTTGACTGACTACGACCAGGCCGTTGTTCACATGTCCTGCCTGAAAAAGGCTACATCCAGTGTGTTACCAGCGGTCTGAGAAGGGCGGCACTTGTATGACATGTGTCCTAATAAGCAGCCATCGTCAGCCTGAGGTTTGTCATCGTTGGTAGAGGTGGCTCACATGCCCATTGTCAATCAGTTTAAAAGTATCATTTACAAATATTTTGGTTAACCTCTGATTTTGTAGTACGTCGATTTTCCGTGATTTAAGTATTTATGTAAACCGTGGTTAAGGCATATTGTATGATATCTGCCAGCCAATTTCTAATTATGTTTATTAAAAAATATAGTTTGTCTATTTGACACCTCAACCCTTGAATGACAAGGCACGAACTTGCCGTTGGCCTACAAGCGTATAGGAATACGTTCTAAAATTGGTGGCGGCGGGGAGACGAGGCAGTAAATTGAACGTAGACTTGTATTACTTATAAAAGAGATATATAATGCTTAGAAGGATTATCTGATCTAACTAAAGTTAGAGAGGAACATAAGTATGTTGCAGTTAGTGTTGATGCAGAGCTAAGAAAGCGCCAGAATTTCCAGTATCTGAGAGTAGCTAACAACCAATGAAGAGAGGGTGCGAGACCTAAATATAGGTAACTCCCCCCCCAAACATATGAAAGGCCTGAATTAGACACTAGTAGGTTAGATTATATGGAGAGAAACAAATTAGGTTTTCCTCAACAAACGCCTTTTAGATGTGTGCTAGGCAATATCTCTTTCAGATGATAATAAACATCGTCGTCGAACGCTAGGTTAAAATCTTACAACAGAAAAAGAGTAGTAAGCAAAACCAGACTAAGTTGCTGGTAGTATTCGGGTTAGAACTCAATCTCATTTTGATATATGTTGCGGAATTAAATGGTTGAGTATCTCATGAAAAAGGGATGTATTTAGCATTTCGCCGCGAGCACGAGCGCAAGGTTGGGGAGTCTCCTGGGAGAAAATGTAATTACAGCTTGTGCCGAGCATTAAAGAAGGGTCTACCTTCCAGACTAAACAGAGCGTACAGAGAAACTACGTGAGAGAAGGCAGCGAGCATCAGAACATTACCAGAACTTGGACAGGCGTGCGCAGGCTGACAACCTGGCTACCCAACAGTTCAATAGAGGTTAGAGAAATTCTTGCAAAAGAACAAGTATTGACGCTTAAGGATGGACATGAGATCTAGAGTAAACAAAGCAAAGGCCGACATACTAATGAGCGGATCGCGCATGCATGGATTTTGAGCATTCAATTTTAGCTGAAAGACGTCGAACTGAAGCAAGGATATTAGAGGAGCCAGCCCATCAAAGAAGATACCATTGGGAAACTGTTAGAAGGCGTCAGATTACAAGAGGAATGAAGTCATGAAACGAATGCGGGAATCAAAAAACATCTGCTGTATATTGTTTGCAAATGCAAGAAGAGGCCATATACAGAGGAACTGTTTTGCATATAAAGAAGTACTCAAATACAAGGAAGAATAAACAGCTTACTCTTCCAGAGCCCACAAGACAAGATACGTGTGTATTGAACGAAACGACTCGAGCGAACCATCGTCAGTCGAGAGACGAGGCAGTTATTTGTTAAGTGAGATACATCAATGGCTAACAAGTTAATTCCTCATAGATACAGGAGTCAACAGTCAGTTATATTTCACCAGATTTATTAAATTCCTAGTAGTAGCAGAATCCAGAACTCCAGTCTTTAGTAAGGTTAACCAGAGGGTTATTAGCTGGATGGTCAGTTACCGATGAAGGTGGAGGTATCCATCTCAGATGTTTTTCTCGTTGCGAAGGATGCAATGGATGTTAATCGTTTATTTACAGTGAGTGATGTCGGTATCGAATGGATTTTTACTCTCTCTGAACTCAAACACGTGGAGGACGATATGGCAATCACAAGAATCCCATCGCGTACAGACCATCATCACTGTAAATAACTGATTAAACTCCATGTTCAGGACAAGCGAAAGGACTTGAGATGGAACTCAACCTTCATGTGTACGTGTCCCAACAGCTGTAAAAACTTTCTGGTTAAACCTACAGGCCTGGGTTTGGAGTTGCTCCTCTGGAATGTAATAAATCTGGTGAAATGAACTGATGTTGCTAACCTGTAGCTATTGAGGAATTTAGACTTGTTGCCATTGATGATTCGCATATACGAATATAGACTGCCAGCACTCTTCGACGACTGCTGTTCGTGCTCGAGTCTTTCTCATCTACAACTATACTATGGTTGTTGCTGGGAGAAGAATCGTCTTAATTTTTCGCTTGGTAGTTGAGAGTCTTTCTTTTAATATGCAAAAAAGCAGTTCCCGCTGTATTGTGCCTTCTTCCTTGCGCAATAACAGTGAATATTCAGCATATGGCTTGTGTTGAATTTTCCCTCATTCGTTTCGATTGACAGTTCATATCCGTCTGTAAGGTCATGGACCGCTTCAAGCAGTTTTAGCCTGTATCTCTTGTCTGTCCTTAATATCCTGGTCTTCAGATTCGACGGTCTTTCAGCTAAATTGAAATGCATCAAGATCCACGCATGGCCGAGCGCATCATTAAGGTTAGTCGGCCTTGCTTGCTTTTTCACTCGTAATCTCATGTCCATCCTTTAGAGGATCGATCGAAAATTGTTCTTTATTGCAAGAAGTCGTTAACCTCTATGGAGCTGTGGTAGCCAGTGTCAGTCCTGCGCACTCTGTCCAGTTTCTGGTAATTCTGTGATGCTCGGCTGCCTTTCCTTCACGTAAATTTGACGTCTGTTACATGCTCTGGTTTAGTTGGAAGTAGAAATTTTCTCCTAATGCTCGGGACAAGCGTCGATGAATTACTATATTCTCTCCCCCAGGGAGACTCTCCCAAGATGACCTTTCGCTCGGGCCCGCTGGAACTGCTAAATACACCTTTCATGGATATCAACATTGTAATCCGCACATATATTCAAAAGAGACTTGAAGTCTAACACAGAGGTACACGCATCAAAACTTGTCCTGGTTTGACATTACACCTTTTCCTGGTCAGATTTAATAAGGCGGTTCGGACGCAACCCGATTGGTAATATCATTTGAAACCAGAGGATAAAAGTTTGCTAGCAGCCCATCTTAAGGCGTTCATGTGAGGAGAACTATTGTTTCCTCACATCATAATCAAACCTCTAGTGTCAATTCAGCATTCATAGTTGGGGGGGGGGTCATCTAACGATTTTAGGTCTCGGCTACTCCATATTCTTCATTTAAGGTTTTTAGCTAGCCTCCAGAAATACTGATCTCTGGCGTCCTTATAGCTCTATCAACACTACTGCCACTTACTTAATGTCCTCTTACTTTAGTTAGATCAAATTCTAATCTCCTCTAAATGCATCTTTAAATATTATTTTATAAGTAATTACAAGTCTACAGTTCTAATTTTTCTGCTGCCTGCCGAACATGGCCGCCACATTATTGTTAAAGTATTTCCCTTCACGGCTTGTGGCCACCGTGCAAAGATTCGTGCTTTCAATGCAAGGTTCGAGTGTAATAGAGAACAACTACTTTTTCTAATCAAAAACATATTAGAATTGGGCCTGCAAATATAACAAAAGGCCACCCTACTCAGTAATAATTATGCTTAAAATCAACGGAGATATAATCGAACTACTACAAAATCAAGAGGTAAACAAAATGTTAGTTTCTTTAAACGGACCTACAATAGGGCCGATGTGAACACCCTCAAGCCAACGCTGACAAAACATCAGGCTGACGTTGTACTGCCCGCGCTATTCGGAACACATCCATACCAAGTGACAGCCCTCAAACCGCTGAACACGAACACTGTATTAGCCTTATCAAGGCAGACACTGTGAAACAACGGCATGCTACGACATCAAATACTTGTAGGAATTATGTGGAAGGCGCAAGCCTCTGTAGCTGCGGTCGACCTCGACAGTGGCAGCCCTTAACTAAGGTCAGCCATTAAACAAAGACGCCTCTATTCCTCCACTCAACAAACACGGCATTCTCCGTAATATCTTATTCAGATACAACTTTTTCATGTGTCGACCAGACGTCTATCTTCTTCCTTCACAGTTTATCAACAACGATCTGTCTCCGCTGTTCTCATGCTGGTCCACAGTATGGTTTACATGATACTACAACCGTAACCTGGATGGTCGCCAGATTATTGCCGAATATTAGCAGCAATTCTATCTCTCGTGCTAGTCATCTATCATATGAGCGACTAACCTGATACGCGGTTAAGATAGTGGGATTATGCATATATAATAAGAAAGGCAGCTCTCGCGATGTCAAGTCATTCACATAATCGCTGATGCTACTGAGTAATCGTCTAAGCAAACCTCTTCAACTTCACCAAGTGACTGCCGTCGTGGGCATCGCCGGAATAGCGCTTTGTTCTTCGGAGAAATCACACACGTGGAAGAGAGGAACGAAGCGTAATAACCGGGCTTTCCATGATGGGATTATGTCACGGTGTGCTTTGCAAACTGCGAATAAAGACATTTAGAGTTGTTAGTTATCGGAATCACTCAATTTTAAAAGTGTTAACCAATGCGGAATTGCGTTTCAGTAATTTTCATTAATATAAAATAGTGTGGTTTATCTGCCACAGGAATAGTCTATTTAGACTGTTAGTTTAAATAGGATTGTACAGCTGAAAGGTACAGAAGCTCATGTGTCAGCTATAATGGCTAAAATATTTTTGTGATGCTGTGTTTAGTCGCCTAAGAAGATAGTTGCGTTTACCAAAGTCTGGTTTTGGTTAAAACGCAAAGTTTGCGATTAAACGCAAAGTATGGCGTTTAACGCAATAACAAAAGTGTTTCATGTATTGACCTCAAGGGCTCCGATTTTGGTCAGAATGCATTTTGTATGATGTTGGTCGTCTTTACATGTCCGAGTTATTCTTTTTTACAGATCAATTTGATTTGATAAAATTTAATTATCGTTATCCTAATCGTGTTGTCTGCACCAAAGTACTGTATAAACATGTATGGTTAATGTTAAAGCCTTATGTAGATATTTTCTAATCGCTGAGTAGTATAGGCGCTAGCTAATAGTGATTTTGACTATCTATCAATGGGTAGTAGACGTGTCTTGTTCATAGTCATGGCTAGTGGCTATATCTACGATCTGCTTGTCGTCACATCCAGTTGCTATTCTCTGAATACAGCGAACACTTTATCTACGCTGAGAGGATCCTTGTGTCGGTGATCGGCTCGCGAATATTGGTTGACGCATACGTTCATTCCGGTGCGATACGCTGATAAGTTTTAGAACATTGGTAGATGTAGGCAGGATTGTTGGTAGCCCCGGTAATGATTCGATTCAGATAGAAGTAGTGTAGTATCTCCCCTGAGACCGCTGAGTTGGTGGTTATCTCCCGTGATTATAGAGTAGCACAGGAGTCTGCGAAACTCTCTGTATTCTTGAGGCATTGGGTAGCCTGACGGAGCGTGTCAAGTATTGGGGTGTGCGAAGGTTGCCTCTTGGTGAGAGGTGGTCGACGTTGCCATGGACAAGTAGGCAGACCATTGTAACATACGTGCGCATATTGTATATATATTGGGCGCACCGAGCTTCTACAATCATCAGGCAGACCATTTGTAATACGTTGGATACTCTGTATATTTCGAGCGCACTAAGCTTAGCCTCTCGAGTTGAACTACGCGACACGATCCGGTGGCGTGACAATAGTCAGACCCCTAAC
>CAJDSM010046304.1:7772-19481 GCA_903981925.1 Ostrea lurida | reverse complement strand
GGCAGACACACACCACTCAAACACCATACAAACCAGCAGACCATCCGCATAGCAACATACCAACTCACACGACCTCACCACACATACAACGCTCCACCCAAAAGCAACCAAGCCGCTACACCAACACAACTGACAACCACACCAAGAGCCCCCCAACCCAACAGAACAGCTCAACACACCGCACAACACATAACCGCCCACATCCCAAACCACCCCAACACCCACCCACACAACAACAGACACAACGCAAACCACACAGCAAACACACATAACAGCCCGTCCGAACACCACTCCACCCACCAACAGATCGGACACCCCCAACATGCACGGCCATCACGCATAACACAGCCATCACAAATCACCAGCCCGAACAGAGAACCAAATTACACAACAGACATGGCCTCCGTATACCACACCAAACTAACACCACCACGCACCAAATAGAAAGCCAACGCAATACACCAAACAATACCACCATGTAACTGCCACAACAACGCACTAACGCACACACAAAAGAAAACCACTCTCTGTACACACAGAACTCACCACTTCTTCGTCTGAGGTCACAACAGTCCACACATAAGCTGCTCACCGCTACCGTCAGGAGGTACAATTAACTTCTTGATATAGCCAAATTTTTCCCGTACCTGAACATCGCTCGATAATCCACGCCCTGACCATTCCGATACATCACCCTATGGCCTCCAATACTCTACGGACCTCTCAATATACATTTTACCCGGGCAGTCCCAATCAACTTTGCACTTACACCCATTCCCAGACCCTCTTACGAACATGGCGTCCCAACACCTCACTAGTACCTATAATCCAACTCCATTACGCAAAGACTGACCAAAATTAACGACTCCTACGGGTAGACCACGCCTAACTAAATATTTACAACCCCTTACCAGAAGCACACCGCGGAGTCAAGTCACTCCTGAGCAAACGCTTACACGCAGCTTCCACAGCAATCCTTACACTATCGCATGTTTTGCTATTTCAAACACCGCATCTCGTGAGTTACGATTACAATCGGACTTGAGATAATAAAACACTTAAAAAATGTTTTCACTCTGATCTCAGCCCACAAGAGGTAACTCTTTACATAATAACCTATCTAGCAGCACTTCTTCATGCCGTATCAGATTTTTCATATAGAAGTATGCTCCGGAACTTACGCCGGACTACCAAGGAAAACAGTGGGAATTCCGACAGCAATCAATTATTCGAGATTTCTACTTGATTTTAGAACTTCAATCGTTTTAGGTTTCAAGTTTCGAACAATTATATTCCATTACATTTTTTTATAAGTTTCTTGTAAGTCTTTTGATACCTCAAACCATTAAATACTTACGTTTTGTGACTACGAGCTAAGAATTTTTTCTCCTTTTTCCTCGTTGTGCCTTCAAATTTTTTCCCGCCAACATAAACATGCAGAGTACTAAGTCCAAAGTTACTAAAAATGGACTCAATATTTCCATTCGGAATTTTGTAAAGACAGTGCATATAAGAAACCAAAATAACGAACAGATAGATCCGAAAAACATTAGAACTTTATTCACTATAGGAATCTCCGCCGACCGAAAAAGAGAATGCCAGTGGTATTTCGTAACCCCAACAGCGTCTCTGCACCACGTGCCCCCCGCGATCAACTTCTACTCCACACACACCACACCCTGCGTCGAGTCCTCGCAATTCGACCCCAGCGTGTGCCCCGAAACTTAAACATCGGCGATCATCCCGCTCCGGAATATCACCTAACCCGCCATCACACGCCGAACGCACAGTCATCCTCGCCTGTCTGCACCATCTCTAAAACAAAAGAAAAGTATTCTCGCTGCAACTCTCTAAACAAAAACGCGAAAGTAATTCTGCTGAACTCTAAACAAAACGAAAAGTATTCTGCTCCATCTCTAAACAAACAGAACAAGTACTTCTGCTGCAAATCTCTAAAACAAAAGAAAAGTCATTCCTCAGCGCTCAACTCTACTAACCAAAAAGCAAAAGTAATCTCTGCATCGCAGATCATCTACACAAAAGAACAAGTATTCTGCTGCACATCTCTAACCACAACAATGAAAACGTATTCTGCTGCAATATCTAAAAGCCTTGATTAACAAAAAGACAACAAGTATTCTTGCTGCAATCTCTCAACACAAGAAACAACAGGAAGTATGCCCAAGACATAGGTAAACACGATTATACACAATACTGCGGAATCATTCATGGTTCAGTTGGGGACAATGTTCGTGGTTTCGTGGTGTCATTCTTTACCCACGATTATACGTTCCCACAAACACATCTTACATTACACCAATAGGAGATGGCATATTACAAGCGGGAATAGCTCGACGCAGATTCAATATATGCGCGAGTATCATGTAAATGGGCTTTGGCAGTCCTATCTTTTGCGAACATTACATTTTGTCAAGCCATTGTCTTTAGACCAAATTCATGTCACTCACATGTGTATCATTGGAGCAAGCTTAGCGTCAACGCTATCAATTACATTTTCTTAATTAATTCCAACTTTTGCCACAAATGAAGTTTAATGGATATTAGAGTCTCAAGTGATGCAACGTTTCAAAACAATTTTCTGACGTGGTGTATTATTTTTTTCTGTGACAGGGCGGGGGATTCCAGCAGAAATCAGCGGCGGAGGCCGCACGGGCGAACTTCCTCGTTGTTCCTTCACAGCGACTACCCGCCTACGCGTAACTTCGATACTTTCTGAGAGTTTGTGTTCTCAAGAACACACCCGGAAATGTGGCGGGATACCTTGGTGGATGTTGGATACCCCAGAGGTTGTCTAGACGTCTGTCTGTTTGTCCCGGCCAGCTGGGCTGGCACTCTTTCTTTGTTCATCTGTCTAACTGTCTCGTCTTTTTTTTGTCTTGTCCATCTGTCTCCTCTGTCCCTGTCTTGCTCTGGCTTTCCGTCTGTCGCTGATTGTCATCAGACATGTTGAATATTCATTGAATAGAGAGCAGCACAAATACTACAGTACAATAACACCACAATGATTAGCACTTACATTAACAAAACAACAGCAAAACACTTGTATTGAATTCACACTTACAGTTAAAACACGGCTGACCAGCAAATTGGTAAGACGATGGGACTTTCATATTCATATGTGTATTCCTTTATGATGAGCCTTTCACACCGGTACCAAAATCTTAGACCTACTGACCTTTAACTTTGACCTACTTTTTCAAGAAACTTTAAACTTGGACTAAACTTTTTAATAGTAAGAGAGATAAAGCCCTTCCAACTTCACATGTGTAATTTTTATGACAACAGCTCTTTTAAATGTGTACTAAATTGTTGGGACACTTACTGACACATTGGGACCTCTTGACGCTACTATTTCAAAAACTTTAACATTGGCCGCAACTGCTTATGAGGAAGTTTGACCTACTTTTCTAAACTTCAAACATTGTTCCAGTGACACTATTCAAATGGTAAGCTGATGGACTTTCATAGTTTTACTGCGTAATTTACCCTTTCAACGGGTACCAAAAATAACTTCCTACCATCAGACTTTGCCTTGAACTTGACCCCACCAAACCCCTACCTTTCAATCAAATCTGGTCCCCAAAACTTTCTGAAGATAAGTGATACACCTTTTATATTTCACATCTATAATCCTTATGACCAAAACCCCACCTTCCCACTTGGCAAGGGTAATATGGGGCATTAGTTGTTTAACAGCTAATCGCACTCTTGTTTTTAAAAACATGATTACTGATTCAACCTAAGCTCATATGTTTGACTGATTTGTTTCACTACCCTTTGTATTAGACTGTATCTTTTCCTACTAGATCTGAACTACACGGGTAACCACACCCCCGTCTTTACTTTATTTCGACTAAGGGCTCACCGGCAAGTGTGACCGTCAGCCAGAGGATGCTTTAACTCCTCCATGGCAACCTTGGATCCTACCTTCGCTTGTCGGAGATCCGTATTGCGACCTAACACTACGATTTGTATACTGTTTTTTGCACTCTAATGATTTACGTTATTGAACCACAATGTACACTTCGCCTTTTTAGCTCACCGAGCCGAAGGCTCACAGTAGCTTTTTACATGAAGAAAGCTCGCCTTTCGTACCCCGTTACACCCGCTCATTAGCTGTTGTCCGATCATGTCCCTACCCACAGCCCACCCGACTAACCACGACCACCCAACAAACCCCAACACACACAGCAAATCCACCACACTGCCACACATACCCACACCACAACACAATCCATCACCCGTAACATGGAGCTATCCCTCCAACCACACAACGCCACCAACTCACCCATGCTCCCGTCCGCACTACCTGCTCTCTCCCACAGAACACTATAAACAACTTTTTCGACCCCAAATTTTCGACTTAACTTCCAATGAGAACCGCTGGCTGCACCACAAATTCCAAACCAAACCTTGCGTACCACAATCCATCCTATGAGGTTTTAAACCACGAGAGCTTCAGGTTTGTTCACACAATTGAACGACAGTCGAGAGAAGGCCCATTTCAAAGGGATTGCAGCCGGCAACTACCCGAACGCACCTCGGAACAACTTTCCGGAGCCAATCACGACTCACACTACAAACTCCACCAACCAAACAATCACCGCAAACACTACATATCATATCAACGAATACACCAACACTTGCAAAAAAAAATAAGGGCTCGGTCTCTTACCATGCTGCTAGGTCATTTTTTATAAAAAATCTTCTCTCAAGAACCACGGCCAGGGAAAGCCTGGTGCGGAAAAACTCTAGTATCGGCAAACCCAAGGCGCAGCCCTCTTTATCTCCTGATAAGTCTAAACTAGTGCAGATGATTCAAAGTTCACTTTACGATAACTTATCATGCCACCCCAAGCACCACACCCCCGGGCTGCCCACCCAAACCAGGTACCCACTACCCGACTAGACACTAGAGGCCCACAATAGCGGAGAGCATCAAAGTTTGACATACCAACTCCCTCGGCATCTCTTGTATGGATTCGCAAGATATATAACAGAGGCAGGAACGGACGCCGACAAAAACAAACCATCTTTAAAAATATCTTTCCTTTACTCAAAGAACCACTGGGGCCAGGACATGTATTACAAGGCTGAACATTTATATGAACAAGCCTTCACTGACAAATACTAGAGGGGGATTCAAGTCATGTTACAAATCCCATGACCCCGGGGAGTACGCTGAGGGCCCCAAATAGAGGAATCAAAGTACTGACTACATCATGATTATATGAGGAAAGTCTTTAAAATGCTTCTTCTCTCAAGAACCCGCCACTGGCAGGACAAGAAAAGCTAGAAATATATGGGAAGGGTTCCGACAACCAAGCACCACATATAGAAGGACGATATCAAGTTATAGTCTCACACACATGACCCCCGGGGTTACGATGGACCGGCCCCAATGGGGATCACCAGTTGTTCTACATCATGACCTAATATAGCGAACAATCTTTACACAAATCTCTCTCTTCCTCCAACAAGAACCACTTGGGCCAGGAACAACGCGCCACAACAACCACTAACCACCAGACACCAACACCACAAACACCCAACCAACCTACAAGAACGCTCCGAACCACCCCCCATGAAGACACCGCCAGATTACTATTATGGAAAGCTTCCTGACTATAGAGCGAGCAGATCGAGGACAGCGAAACGTCGAGGCGCCAGAGCGAGCCACAAAGGGGAGGAAGATTCAGTTACTGGACTACCGGAGATCTGTTCTCAAACATGACGCCCCGGGGCCTGGGTACGCGGAATGGGACCCCCAACGTAGCGGGGCGCAGACGTCAACGTCAGTCAGCTTACATATGATGGATAATATAAGGAGAAAAACAACGGGAAATCTTTTTACAAAATCTTCTCCAGAACACCACATGGGCAGGAAAGCTGGAAATTGTATATGGAAGCTTCCTGATCACTAGAGGAATCAACAAACAGCTTTGTTTCAAAAATCATGCGACCCCCCGGGGTACGACTTGGCGATCGGCCCCAATAGGGCAACAACACGCCCGATCAAGTTTCTACATATTGATTCATTATAGGGGAAAAAAAATCTTTAAAAACATCTTCTTCTCAAGAAACCACCACACCCCACTGGGCAGGGAAACGCTGAAATATATGGAAGCTTACCTGATCATAGAGGAATTTTCAAGTATTGTAAATTCATGACCCCCGGCGGGTAACGATGGGCCCCAAATAGGGGATGCAAAGCTTTTACACTCATGATTTCTTAGGGAAAATTCTTTACAAACATCTCTTTCTTTTCTCCAAGAACCATGGCGCCAGGAAAGCTGAAAATTTATTTGGAAGCTTCCTGGTAAGGGGAATTCAAGTTTGTTCATTAAGTCATGACCCTCCCGGGGGTACCGATGGGGCCCAATCAGGGATCAAAGTTTTACATATGATTATTATAGGAAAAATCCTTTTTCACAAGAACCACGGGCCAGAAAGCTTGAAATTTATATGGAAGGCTTTCCTGATTAGAGGATATTCAAGTTGTTCAAACTCATGACCCCGGCGGGTACGAGTGGGCCCCCAATAGGGGATTCACAAGTTTTATATGCAGATACTGTATATTAGAGAAATTTTTTAAAATCCTCTCCTCCCTCTCCCCAGAAGAGTGGATGTGTACCTGAAAGCTTCACCCTGCATATGGAGTAGATTTAAGTTGGTTCAGAATTAATGCCTCCAACCCGACAAGGTTAGATTTAGTCCACAGTGCGTAACATTCTCTAACATTCCCAAACTACTGCTCTTCTTAGTGAAGAGCAGCTGTGCTCCAGGTGGAGCGATGTGGCCCATGGGCCTCTTGTTGTATTTACAATGAAATGTAATTGTTCGTTCCTAGCACTTTGCTGTAGGCGTGTTCTTCTTCACACACATATACATAATGGTTACAGAAAAGGAAGAACAGATAGATGTTTCATTTAGTATTTGTGAAATTATTTTGAAATGATATTTTTTTTCTATAAACTGATTGCAGCTTTCAGTACTTTGATTTTTTAACCATTTTTCCTGTTTATCTGCTTGCAGTGATGACAGTTGGTTTTTCAAACTTCAGATGAAGATCGTGACACATTTCACCAACAAAAGGATCCAGATGTTTGGTAATTAAGAAGTTGATTATTTTAATTGCTTAATTAATGTGCAGAGTTATAGTAAATTACCAATTACCTGATACAATGGATCATCTAAAGTATATTTTAAATAGAGGATCTTGATTGAGTGCTTGTGGCATATGAAATTTATGAAATGAGTTACCGGATATAATGTTTCCTCAGAGCCTTTGCGAATTTCATAAATTTCATATGCCATAAGCACGAGTTTATATAAGATTCTATTTATCACACAACTATCGTTAAATGCATATTTTGATTTACTTTCTATTTCACAACCTGAATTTTTTGCTTTGTTATTGTTTGACGTTATCAATTCATTTGTGACGTTGTCTGCAACGTCACGGTTTGAAGAAACTTGAACTTTCTGTTGCACTTATTTTCACTTCAAATCCTATTGGGACAATCTCGGTGAAAACACAATGTCTTTTACCGTCAATGTTGAAATTTGAAATTGATGTGCAAGTCTTTCTGATATGGCCGGGTAAAAATATTTTATTGAAATCACGATTACCGGAGGTAGGATGTGGCCAAGATAGGGGATCATTAAGCTTTACAGGAAAAATCTTTTAAAATATCTTTTGAATTTGATAAGCTGCAGCCATTAGGTGAGTGTTGTTCCTCAATTGAAGATAAGTTCACTGATTCATGTGAACATATAATCTCATTTGTGGTTTTTTGTTTTTTGTTTTTTTTTTGGTAGAATATCCTTTTGGAGACAATGCCATCTTTACCAGTCGCCATGTTTACGACAAAATCGGAGGAATTAAGGAAGTCTATCTGTTGGAGGACGTTTGATGGTAATTCATAAAACTTATACAAATAAACAAAAACACGTTCTGATGGTAATTCATAAAACTATATACAATAAACAAAAACACGTTCTGATGGTAATTCGTAAAATGTATACAATAAACAAAAACACGTTCTGATGGTAATTCGTAAAACTTATACAATAAAACAAAAACACGAGATCACACTAAAGGACAATAAGCAAGTCTAATAAGACTGCTGAAGGTAATAAGTAATGAATGTTTGATATTAAAAAGCATTTACCAGGGGTTTAGCACGGTTTAGCCAGGGGCCAAGACATGTAAAGTCATTTAGGGTATTTCGGGTCACCTCGACTTTCGAGAGTCGTTGGGTTTATTCACGTGAAAGAAAAAGGAAAGTTTGTTTCTCATCATTAAATCTCCTGATTTTCTCATCATTAAAATCTCCTGATTTTACGCTAAACTCCAGTTTAAAATAATCTTCTCTTCATTAAAGTCTCATAATCTTGCTTCAATTGCAACAAAAGCAACAGAGTATATTAAATAAACATTTATTAATTTGATCATTAAAAAACGTAAGGCCGAGCGAAGTAGGAGCCGACTTTGAAAAAGGCCGAAATTATGTGTATTTGCACCCCCAATCGTTACGTAGGCCAGCTCAAGGTCGGCCGGCAATGTTGAAATTTCCACGGTTATCTTGTTACAAATTTACACAAATCGCTAGATTTGTTTTATATTTTATCCATTCCTATGCTCTAATGATATATAAAAATAAGTTTTTGTTTATTGGTAGTTTTAGAATTACTGAACGGTTGTTTTAACAGTTTTAACGAATTACCATCAGAACAACGGATCTGACTAAAAGAACAAATAAGCAACAGATAAATACCAAATAAGTAACGGATATTTAACTAAATTACAGTTATTTTTATATATCATATAGCAGCATAGGAATGGATAAAAATTATAAAACAAATCTAGCGATTTGTGTAATTTGTAACAAGATTAACCGTGGAAAAATTCTTCACATTTGCCGGCCGACCTTGGTTTGGCCTACGGTAAACGATGGGGGTGCAAAAACACATAATTTCGGCCTGTTTTTCAAGTCGGCTCCTACTTCGCTCGGGCCTTACGTTTTTAAATTGATCAAATTAATAAAATGTTTATTTAATATACTCTGTTGCTTTTGTTGCAATTGAGCAAGATTATGAGAACTTTAAATGAAGAGAAGATTATTTTTAAACTGGAGTTTAGCGTAAAATCAGGAGATTTTAATGATGAGAAAATCAGGAGATTTAATGATGAGAAAACAAACTTTCCTTTTTCTTTCAGTGAATAAACGCCAACGACTCTCGAAAGTCGAGGTGACCCGAAATACCCTAAAGCTTACATGTCTTGGCCCCTGGCTAAACCGGTGCTAAACCGCCTGGTAAATGCTTTTTTAATATCAAACATTCATTACTTATTACCTTTCAGCAGTCTTATGTAGACTTGCTTATTGTCCTTTAGTGTGATCTCGTGTTTTTGTTTTATTGTATAAGTTTTACGAATACCATCAGAACGTGTTTTTGTTTATTGTATACATTTTAACGAATTACCATCAGAACGTGTTTTTGTTTATTTGTATAATTTTATGAATTACCATAACGGTGTTATAAGTTTAGTTCTCAACGTCCTCCAACAGATAGACTTCCTTAATTCTCCGATTTTGTCGTAAACATGGCGACTGGTAAAGATGGCATTGTCTCCAAAAGGAATATTTCTACAAAAACAAAACAAAAAAAACAAAAAACACATCAAATGAGAATTATCTTTCACAGATATCAGTGAACATTATCTTCATATTGAGAACAACACATTCACCTAATGGCGCAGCTTTATATAATTCAAAAAGATATTTTTAAAAGATTTTTTCCTGTAAAGCCTCAAATTTGATCCCCTATCTTTGACCACATCCTACCGTCTGGAATCATGATTTCAATAAATATTTTTTACCCAGCCATATCAGAAAGACTTGCACATCAATTTCAAATTTCAACATTTGACGGTAAAAAGACATTGTGTTTTCACCGGAGATTGTCCCAATAGGATTTTGAAGTTGAAAATAAGTGCAACAGAAAGTTCAAGTTTCTTCAACCGTGACGTTGCAGCAAACGTCACAAATGAATTGATAACGTCAAACAATAACAAAGCAAAAAAATTCAAGGTTGTGAAATAGAAAGTAAATCAAAATATGCATTTAACGATAAGTTGTGTGATAAATAGATCTTATATAAACTCGTGACTTATGGCATATGAAATTTATGAATTCGCAAGGCTGCTGAGAAACATTAATATCGGTCAACTCATTTCATTAAATTTCATATGCCCCAAGCACTCAATTCAAGATCTCTATTAAAATATACTTTAGATGATCCATTGATCAGGTAATTTGGTAATTACTATACTCTGCACATTAAATGTTAAGCCATTAAAATTTAATCAACCTTCTTAATTACCAAACATCTGGATCCCCTTTTGTTTGGTGAAATGTGTCACGATCGTTCATCTGAAGTTTGGAAAAACCAACTGTCATCACTGCAACGCAGATAAAACAGGAAAAATGGTTAAAACAAATCAACGTTACTGAATGCTGCAATTCACGTTTATAAATAAAAAAATATCATTTTCAAAATAATTTCACAAATACTAATGAAACATCTATCTGTTCTTCCTTTTCTGTAACCATTATGTATATGTGTGTGAAGAAGAACACGCCTCCAGCAAAGTGCTAGGACGAACAATTTACATTTCATTGTAAATAGAAACAAGAGGCCCAATGGCCACATCGCTCACCTGAGCACAGCTGCTTCACTAAGTAGAGCAGTTAGTGTTGGGATTTAGAATGTACACTGTTGGACTAAATCTAAACCTGTCGGGTGGAGGCATTATCCTTGAACCACTTAAATCTAACTCCATATAGGAAGCTTTCAGTTACAACATCCACTCTCTGGATTTTTTCAAATGAAAAGGTTTTTAAAGAAGTTTCTTCTATATACATGTATCTGCATATAAAACTTTGATCCTATTGGGGCCCCATGTACCCCCGGGGTCATGATTTGAACAAACTTGGAATATCCTCTATACAGGAAGGCTTCCATATAATTTCAGCTTTCCTGGCACAGTAGGTTCCTTGTGAAAAAGGTTTTTCCTATATAATCATATGTAAAACTTATCCCTATTGGGGCCCCATCGTACCCCGGGATCATGATTTGAACAAACCTTGAATCTCCTCTATACCAGAAGCTCCATATAAATTTCAGCTTTCTTGCCCAGTGGTTTCTTGAGAAGACCAGTTTTTAAAGAGTTTTCCCTATATAATCATTAGTTGTAAAACTTTGATCCCCTATTGGGCCCCAGTCGTTTACCCCCGGGTCATGATATTGAACAAATTGAATCTCCTCTATATCAGAAGTTCCATAAAAGTTTCAGCTTTCCTGCCCAGTGGTCTTGGGAAGAAGATTTTTAAAGATTTCCCTATATAATCATATGTAAACTTTGATCCCCTATTGGGGCCCCAATTCGTACCCCCGGGGTCATTTGATTTGAACAAACTTGAATCTCCTCTATGATCAGAAGCTCCCATATAAATTTCAGCTTTCCTGGCCCAGTGCGGTTCTTGAGATTAAGATTTTTAAAGATTTTCCCTATATAACATATGATAAACTCTTCATCCCCTATTGGGGCCCATCGTACCGCCGGGGGTCATGATTTGAACAAACTTGAATCTCCTCGTATATCAGGAAGTTCCATATAAA